>APFE031204672.1:24390-81189 GCA_000404065.3 Pinus taeda
GGGGGGTGGGTAGCCCCCCTCTACGGGGTCTAGGGCAGCACCCTGGGAAATTTTTTTTTGGACCCTATATTAGGTTGGGCGAACCTACCTATGGTTTTCGGTCCATGGTTTTGGATGCGATGGTTTTTGGTCCATGGTATTGGATGCTTCGGCATGTATAAATATGTATTGTAACATTGAAAGGAATATAATGAAAAATCAAGCTGGTAGTCTCGGTTTTGGGATCCAGTGGGAAATCTCTGTGTATATGTGTTTTATGGGTTATGCTCTCGCATTTTTTTTTCCTGTGATTTAGAATTCGTATGCAGGTAATTTCTGTACAGGGTTAAAACATACAAGCCACTACAAACAATCTAAAGAGGTAGGCTTTGTAATTACATCCTTCTTTGCAAGTAAATGAACCAAGAATACTCTAAATGTGAGTGAATTTCACAACTGTGTGAAGGGAATTAAATACACAGTCATCTTTGTTTTGGCTTTGCATTTGAAAATTTATTTCAACCCTCTTATTTTCTCCTCAAGCTTCACTAGCAAGATGATAGGAGGGTTTAATAGGAGAGAGCCCAAAAACACTGTGAGAATCAAACAAAACCCCTAAGTGCTTGAAATATTCACAAGACATAATCGGATGGGGTTTTTTGAAAAATTTAGAGGGTATGATGATGAGGTGGCTCAAAAATTTGCTCTCTCCATCACTCGACACACCGGAATCCATGCCACTGTTGTAATAAGGGGCCTCACTATAGATCTCACCCCTGAGATCATCAGCAGAGTCACCACACTTCCCCTAGGAATACCATGGAGGAATGAAGACAAAGGAGATAGCTAGGTTTCCAAAAGAAAATTCATTTTAGAAGGTGAGGAACCCACTGAGGACAAAAATAGAGTAAGGAGGGAAACTCTGCCATATCCGTGGAATGAGGTAGGATACCAATTGATCAAATACATCTCATGTGAGGGTAGGTATAGTGTTGTCTATGGCTATCATTTTAGGATCCTTGAAGAATTAAGATTTAGAGAAAAAACACCCCCTCACCAAAGGCTCGTCATACCATACTTCTTTCTTCAATCACTCATAGAATCAAGCATCAAAGTGAAGGAGGGAAATTCCCAACAATTATCTCACCATGGGTTGATTAGGATCCTCATAGAAGAACCCTCCAAAAACTCAAAACTCCTATAACATGGTCAGTTTTCAGAGACATGCCGGCAGAGGATGACATCAAATCTCTCACTTATGATGTTAGTCCCACTATCAGTGAAGAGGAAGTAAAACAGGAAGAGGAAGATACAGAAGGAGATGAGGATGAGATGGATGAATAAGGAGCTGACACAAAGAAACATGATGGAGATGAAGAAGAAGAGGGATAAGAGAAGGAGGATGGTGAACAAACAGAGAAAGAAATTAAGGAGGAAACCGATAGAGATGATGAAGATCTACAAGAAGAAGAAGACTTGAAAGATAGAGAGGAAGAAGGAAATGGAACGGAGGGGATAGAAAACAAGGAGGAGTCACCTAGGGTGTCTTGAGAGGCAACTGAGAGAGAGGCAACAGCTACCCTCGCTGCTCTCAACACCCCAATCAAGAAAAAAGGAAAAAGGCAGAGGCAAACCCCACTATATTTCAGAACAAGAAAGAGCACAAGAATAAGACAGGGGAAGCCACAAACATCAACTAAAATTCCTATTGTGATTGAATATTACCCTACACAAAAAGACAAAATGCCCTCCCCTAAGTCCCCTATCACCTATGTGAGGATGCCTACTACTAGATCAACTTCCTTAAACGGTAAGGCAGTCCTACAGGATCCACAACAAAATCTACATGAAGCAAAAACAATCCTATAGGATACTCTGCTGAATCTACATGAGGCATAAAAATTGGAAAGGAAGGTAGGGGAGCAGCACGAAGCTAAAGAGGAGGACCCAGAGACAAAAGAACCCAACTCCAACCTAACTCAGACTCCTATTATAGGTTTATTCAAGGAGGCAGGGTCATACCTCAAAAATTTGCCATCCCATTGTTCTTTGAGCTTGAGAAGGAGAGGTCCAGAACTCACTGATGGATGCATATCGCCAAATCAAAAGGGGTGGAAGACAATGGGCACATGGAAGAGAAATTCAAGGAAATGGGAAGAGAGCTAAGTGCCTTGAGGGACAGAGAAGCTATAATGAGAAATCAACTAGAAACATAAAATGCATGGCTGAGGGGATAGCTGCAAGAAAGAGAGAACCAATTGGCATGTATGGCCAGCCTCTCCTTGGAGGCAATCTAGTGTAGGATGCTAACTAAATCCTATGCTCTCTACCTCAAAGAAAAATGGTTGCAGTTTCATATTAACACCCTAGCACAGAGGGAAACCATGCCATTTCAGGAATACAGGCAATTTATTGATCTTTGTGATCGAAGTACACTAGAGGATAGGGCCAAAATGGATGAGTTTTATTTGCACAACATGGCCCTCACAGACATGAATGTATGGGACCCTAATTCCAATCTAGGAGATCTACAATTAATGTCTTTGGCATCATGGATGAACCATGAGGAGTCAAGAACTGCAGAGATGAAAATGATATGGGAAAGAGAGCAAACCGAACCTATTTTTGATCAGAGCTGAACCAAATCCCATGGCCCTCATTAGTACCCATAATTTGATTGCAAGTGATCCTCAACTAGCACCTAGATATCTTGCTGCCCAAGAGAAAGCAATTTCACATTTTGAGGACATTTTTAGGTTGCTAGGAGATAATAGTATACATACTTTCCCGAGGAGATGGAACACCCTTCCATACAACTTAAAGATAAGAGGATATAACTCCCCTCAAAAGTTGAGAGAAGCACTCAACAGGACACCTATGTATAAGCACTATATGAAAAAGTTGAAGGTCAATTGGATAGGCCTAAAACTCAGTCCACCACTACTCTTAGGGATGCTAGAAGGGAGAAAAGAAAAATAAGAAAAGAGGCAATGGGAAGAGGTAGAAAAGAAAGCAAGCTTCTAGGAACAAGAAGAGGAGACCACAGTACAGGCATGGGATGTCAAAGAGGCTACCAGAGCCATGAAGGATATGGATATTTCCTAAGTTGCTTAGAGGATGAGAAACACTTTCAGTAGGGGCTGATGATGAGCTTCATCATTGGGTAATTTTATGGGCCTTAATTCACCTCCTAGCTTAGTCAAACAAACTATTCTCATAACTTATTGCATGCTTTTGATTATATTTTGTTTATGAGGTGAGTTAGAGTTTGATATTTTGCTTTGTGGTCTTGTGTGCATTCAATGTAGGATTAAAGGAGAAAATCAAGGAATTTTGGCAAAGAAAAAGTCAAAACTCGAATGGGGCAAGGGAGAGGGATTATAGGAGGTAAATCCTCCTCATTTACTACCCTTCCATTCGAATATTCATTCATTAGCTCAGAGTGAAAACAACCAAATCACGAGGAGTAGAAGGCAGCTGAGCAAGTGATAGACAAAGCACCAATTTATCTTGAGTTTGGGAGCCGAGCCTCCCTAATTTTAAGGAAGTCATTGGAGACTTCAAATGTATAAGTAGAGAGGCCTAGGACCTCAGTAGGATTCAGATTTTTTATTGTAAAGCTCGTGACAATTCTTTGATGTAATTTGTTGTTTGGTAATAAGAATGAGTTTTGTTTTGAGCCAGCACTGAGTTAACTCAGAGGGCTAAAGGTCTTGAGTTAGGTCCCAACCCTAGTAGCCAAGGCTCCTCTTGATTGTGCATGTATGTTTAGTGTAGATTCATAGCTTAATTGTTAATTTTCTTATTAGATGCATTTCCATTACAAGTAGTGTAGATTAGATTGGTTGTGTGATAGTTTGCTTCCACTTGTGCCTTTATTTCAAGTAGCAGGTTAGCAAGGAGAAAAAGGATCACCATAAGGTTATTATTAGGTGTCTCAACCTCACTTCCTTACTATGGGACCATGACTTGAGGAAAGGACCCTTAAGCAACCCCAAAAACACAGATTTCTAGTTCTTTTATGAGCTTTGGAGTTTGTTGTCTTTAATTCAGTATTTGGTCAATCTTGCAAGGTAGATTTCATTGTCATCTTTTCCATCTCCATTTCTGCAATATATCTCACTCATTCTTTCATTCCCTTCAACAACTTTCTTCATGCATAATAAAGGCAGTTGATTCATTAGTTCTGCTTTTCTAGTTTATGAAAATGTATCTTGTTGCATGAATTTTTGGAAGACACACATGTTTTATGAAGAGCAGGTGCTTTAAGAGGAGACCAAGACTTCAAAGCCAACAACCACCTTCCACTTCATCCACCTTAGCCATCCCTTGTCTCCACCATCACCCTCACTAGTTTTTCACCATTTTTCATTGAAATTCTCCTAAACACATTGAGCGACTCTAGCCATCTCTTATCTTGGATATTGACTCCTAAGTGCTCATAGACCTTCTAACACTCCATTCCACCCATAAAACACCTTTCCTAAGCCTCCCAAAACCTCCAACACCTCACAATTAGCTCTTGGCTATATCCTGTAGGTTTCCTATAATTCCTACAAGATCATCCAGTAGGTTTCTAGTACATCTTGTAGGTTTTCCTAAAATGGCTTGTTTTGAGGCCGAATTGATGGGAAACCTCTAGGAAGTCACAACAAACCTCCTAGGACCCCTCCACACCATCCAACCACTTCATAAACCTTCTAGCCATCCTCAAACACCTTCGATCCACCTGTCACATCCACAAGAAAAATTAGTTTGCATACTTGATTTTTCCTAAAAAGACCCAAAAAGTGAAAACAGATTTAGTTTAGTTTCTTTATTTGCACATTAGTATTGCTTGATGCTTTTCACTTCTGTAACTTAGATAGTAGCATTTGTTTATTGTTGATTTAGAATTTCTGCTTAGTATAGCTTATTAAATGGTTAATTAGGGCATGGTGTGGTTTATCATTACGTGTTGGCTTTCTCCATTACTGCAGTAGAGTAACTCTCTTACAATAGATTTTCCTTTCTTCCATCAAAGAATCAAGCTTCTTCTGAATCTATAGAAGTCTAACTTGGAACCCAGTAGTCTCTCGCCAACTAAATAGTGACAACAGGCATAACCATCACTTTTACTTGTGCATACAACACTGTCACCTCCAAGTTTGTACAAACCCCAGGTTGATAAGTAAAGCTGGTAGCCCAGGGGTTGCAGCATCCTCGCTGAAATACTGGCACTCATCATAGTGCCTAGTCCAAAGCCTAGAAGCGTTGCTTCTATGGTACTTTCCTCAAATACATCCAAAAACACATCCACATCATTCAAGCCATCATAAGTGGGCATATTTCTTACTTCTGATGACACACAGTGCATCGACCGGGTCATCATGTTACATCTCAGGCTAGTTACTTCATGTAGCCAATTCTGCCAGCGCTCTAATTCTTCGTCCGAGTCTAAGCTTTAGTAACTCTCACGATCCCATGTAATTCATCCATCCACTGTTGGATTCACCCAATCTTGGTCTTGTGCTGTTATCTTATATATGCAGTCCAAATCATCATTGCTTTCATAATCGCAGATGGGTTCAGTATAACGCGATCCTTCAGTAGGATCTAGGGGTACTATTACAAGAAGCGATTTCTTTTCAAATATCATATTTTGCTTCTTTAAGTTGATTACCTTGTTCATGTTAGTAGCCCAATCAATTCCAAGGAGCGCAGGGTAGGGGTTTTTGTCATCCACAATTTCTATTACTTCAAAATCATCCAATGCACTTGCACCTTTAATATCTATAGTTACTCAGTGCAACCATCCCATGGGGATGATCTTCTGCTGATTTGCCATCCTTAACTGAAACGAAGACCATTGCAACATGGGTCTCCCCATCTACTCCCAAGTTAGCTTTGGAAAAACGTTTGCATCTAACCCCAAATCCATAATAACTCAATACGTTTCACACTCTCCTATCTGCATGGTTAGTCTCGTTTGTCTTCTTGTTATTTCCTTATGCTTACCGATCTTCCATACCACGCGTGGTTCACCCAGAGTTTTTCCGGCACATCCATTTATAAGTTCCTATAACCCCTTTTCTAGGCACCAAATTGGCCTATCATTTACCTATATTTCCACTCCTCTCTTCATCCCCTTTGTACTCATTCGCATACATTTACATTGTAAAACTAGGAGGTAATTCCCCTTAATCGTCTCTTGGGATATTTAATTAATGAAGTAGAGTCATGCAAGTTTTGCCTATGTGAACCACTAAAACATGTTATGATTTCAGATTATGGAGCGCACGTGTTGACCGCACGACATATCGCAGTAGTTTCACGATTCACAACAGCTAATTGACCACAATGAAACATCATAAATGATTTGCAACTGTTCTCAACCCGTCTTGGATCATTCTTGTTCTTGCTCTCTCGATGCTAGTGCTGTGTTGAACTGATGTATATCTTTGGGCATATAGTTGCCAGGTTTTGGGGAGAGATGTTATTCCCCTTTATACTATATAAAATACGGGTCATTCCTGTATCAGGGGTTGGCCAGACCCTGCATTGTATTGTAACAACATTATTCAGATTAATAAAATACAACCTTTTTTGCTGGTATATCTTTCACTATGAGTAACGCAGCCCTAATCAGAGAGCTGGGCCTGCTCTTCTAATCAGGTGTTGCATGTTTCCTTGTTATGTGTGTATTGTTCATTGATGTGTTTATTTCTTGGTTGTTGTTGTAGATTCTTTAGATCACTGTGAATACGTTTTCAAGTTCTGCAGTTGAGTTTATATTTCTATTTTAGCAATGCTTTAATTTGGTAATCACGAACCCTTGGTCGATGATAGATTGTAACCTTGCCCCTGCATATACCTTGTGTGTTTCCTTGAAAATAATACGCACCTGGATTGATACATTAATGTAGGAAAAGGGGTGAATAAATAATTCATACCTAGACACCAACATTTTGGCGCCGTTGCTGGGGAGGTTAACAAGGTGCAAGACACGATTTGTATCAACTAGAAGGTCAATCTCTCATCCCGGGGAGAGAAGGAGCTTTCTCACTCTGCTCCAAGTCCTAAGCGTAGGTATTTCATTTGTTTTGTGCTTTTATTGTTTTCCTGTTTTAGTAGGGCTGATCTCTTGCCCTGGGGAGGGAGGAGTCACTTGACGCCTTGATCCAGGCCCTGAGCTTAGATTTCCCTAGCATTTTTGTTGTTTTGGTTTTGAGAAACCCAGTCTCTCGCCCTAAGGAGGGAGGGGTCCTCTGACGCCCTACTTCAGGTCCTGAAGTGTTAGGTTTTCTCGCGTGTGTGTTATTTTTCTTGATTGGGTTTCTTGTCCTGAGGAGGGAGGAGTCCTTTGATGCCCTGCTCTAGGCCCTAAACCCTAGGTTCTTGTTTTCTTTTCTTTTTTCCCTAATTGTTCTCTTTTCAACGTGATCTCTCGTCCTGGGGAGGGAATGGTCTTTTGATGCCCTACGCTAGGCCTTGAGCACTGTGATTTGGTCTCTACATCTTACGTCACACCAACTTGTATGAACAAAGAGCCAAATAAAAGGGGCAGAGGGAGAGCCCCAAAGAAGGGAGGACAGGATTTGGGAAGAAATACTTATATCCAACAAATCATTGCAAAAGCTGAATCAGAGGCGTCTTCCCATGCAGCTGTGTGGCCAGGTGCATGGATAAGATCTGAGGGATAATCTGTAGATCAACTAGTGCTGTCCACAACACCCCCTGCTAATTCGATTCAATAGGCCCTTCTAGCAACTGGAGAGACAAGTAACAATATGCTTGATAAAGGGATACCATTGCTCGTAACAAAAGAAGAGGAAGTTGTAAGTAAAGCATCCGAGGGAACAGTTCATCCCATTAGGGAAGAAGAAGTTGTAGAGAGGAGATTTGAAGGGTCAAGCCACGGTGAAAGGGAGGAGGAAATTGTAGAGACACTTCTATCACCAAAGGATAGAGCAAGCATTGTTAAGGTGACTCAAACCCCTGTGATAAAAACCCTTCCGGTGGAGCCTGTTGAAATCCCCAGTGAGTATTGGAGGATATTCATGGCACCTACAACCTCTACTATTGACTTCCCAATTGGGGATCTTAGGACTGGTGCACCAACAAAGCCCATTCCTTTAACAACTTTACCTAGTTTCCACGGGCTTAGTTTAGAAGACCCCGACACATTTTTGTTTGAATTTGACATTGTGTGTCGAGGATATGATTATATAACGGATGCTCAGAAATTAAAAATCTTCCCTGCTACATTAAAAGGGACAACCCTGCGGTGGTTTATGGGTCTTGGGGGAAGGTCTATCACTACATGGGAGGAGATGAGAACTACTTTCTTAGAGAAGTACTAGGACTAATATAAATCACGAGATACTAAAGAAGAACTTTTCAAATTTACATAGAAAGAGGATGAAAATATGGAAGATTGTGTGGAACGCTTTAAATAAACATTCCAGAGATCAGGTCACTCTAACTTGGATAAGGACATTTTGAAAATTATCCTTCTCCGGGCCTTCTGAGAGGACTCTTTGGAATTGTTAAATATAGTCAGAAAGGGAGATATATCAAAGCAGAACTTTGACACCATCTACAAGTTGTGCATCCAATGCTCAAGGGGAGTTGCAAGGAATAAACAAGGGATTCGATCAACAAAAGTATCTGGTGGAGGTGTTACAAAAGAAGAAATTGGGAATCTATTGGACAACCTGAGGATTGATATCTTGAGTACCTTGTCGGAACAAATAGACATGCTACAGGTAAAGCAAAAATAACTAGAATTGGAAAGAACTATGGTTGTATTTTGCCCAACATGTAGGAAGAAACAACCACAGAGGGAATGTCCATTAAAATCTATAGAGGAGTGTGCAATTTGTGAGTTGAATCATGTGACAAGTTCATGCCCATCCTTGCTAGGACTAAAAGTGGTTTTTCAAGGGACAGGTAAAGAGATGGAGTAGCTGTACTTTATGGGACCTAAAAATCCATGGCAACCTTAGTCGTCAATGGGAAAACAAGGTATGTTTCCCGATTCATCTCAATATTTTAGAAATTTTAATATGGGTCCCCAGTCCATGCCTTATCCACCCATGTGGCCCCAATACCAGTTCCCACCTTGACAGCAGTGGGCTCCTCAAGCTAGTTCGAGTTCCTCGTGGGCTTTGAACTGGCAGGGACCTTCTCCTCCTGGTCAGTTTCCCCAGTCAATGCCACAACAACAACTTCAGTTACCCTCTAATGTGCCTCCTGGTGATTAGCCTATTCATCCCCAAATTCCCATCCAACCCAATCCGAATACTAACAATAAAGGGGCTCAACATGTTGACACCCTCAACTTACCTTCATAGAACATCTCTATCGTAGAATTCTATGAGATGAGTTTATGATCTGGGCCGACAATAGATGGTAAACCCTCACCAGTTGTTATTGAACAAATTGATAGTGAGGAAAAGGAACCAGAAATGGTTTAAGAGGAATCAAACCAAATCAACAAAAATCATACACCTCCTCAACCGCCTATTACTAAAAACCACCAAATCGAACTGCCATATCCAGAAAGATTGGTTTTGAGTAAACCAACCCCTCAAGCTGAGTTTGACCTGTTAGGGGAGTTACAAAATTTATTTGTCAAGATTCCCCTATTGCAAGCTATGAGGGATGTACCTATATATGCAAAACATCTTAGGGAATATTGTGCTAAGAATCCTAAAAAGAAATCAAGAGACCCACTCACCATTCACGTAATGGAGAAGTTATTAGATTTCATGATGGGAAGGTCCATGCCTATAAAGTATGGGGATCCTAGGAACCCAATTTTAACCATGCAAATTAATGGGGTAGCAATTCCCAATGTAATGGTAGATTTGGGTGCTGCCATAAATGTCATCACTGTTGAAACTATGCGTGCCTTAGGTCTTCGTAACTTAAAACACACACCTACAGTGTTAGAACTGGCAGATTGATCTACAATGAAACTAGTAGGGAAGTTAGAAGATATCACAATTTCGGTTGATTCATGGCACTACCCTGTGGACTTCCTAGTACTCCAAATGCAATCTCCAGCTAGAGGCCATCCCCTGATTCTAGGAAGACCGTGGCTGGCAACTGCAGATGCTTATATTGGGTGTCAGTCTAGACATATGATCATTTCAAATGGACAAAACACTAAGAATCTAGTATTATATCTTCCTACAGAACTTAACCCATCAACAAAATCAATAGGCCGTAAGAAATATTTATCCAGGAAAGAGTCTAAATAAAAAAATGAGGAGTTAAGACCAGTTCTTACTATTGGATAGGCCTTCTAGCTGAAAACCGTAATGGAAGATGATACATTACTACCTTTATCAGTGATCCCTATTTTGTTTCAGATTTAAATCAGAAAATCTTGGAGTCTGTCTTAAGCTATGAGACTTAGGAAAGTATTGGAAAAACAGATGAATTTTACGAGCAACCTACAACTGTGCCCCATGATAGTATTTCCATGGAAATAAAACCATGAAAATCCCTGAATATCAATCCAGATCTATCAAAATCTCAGAAGAAACAACTCTTGGATGTTTTCGGAAACACAAAGAAGCCTTTGCCTGGTACTACTCAGATATGAAGGGGATTCCTGCTAATATATGCACCCATCACATATACATTAAGGAGGACTATCGTCCTGTGAGGCAACCCTAGAGAAGAATGAGCCCTGCTCTGAAAAACATTGTTAAGGAAGAGCTCCAAAAGCTACTGGATGTGGGATTTATCTACCCCATTTCAGACAACCAATGGGTTTCCCCATTCGTACTGGTCCCTAAGAAAAATTGTAAATGGAGAATATGCATGGATTACAGAGAATTAAATAAGGAAACTCAGAAAGACTATTTTCCATTACCATTCATTGACCAAGTCTTGGATACATTGGCTGGGAAGAAGTTTTTCTCCTTCCTGGACGGATTTCGCTGGTACAACTAGATCCAGATAGCTCCTGAAAATTAGGATAAGACCACTTTCACATGCCCTTGGGGAACGTTCTCATACCGGGTCCTCCCATTTGGTCTTTGTAATGCACTTGCAACATTCCAGAGGGCAATTTTAGGGATATTCTCTGATCTGATGGATGTTAGTATTGAGATTTATATGGACAATTTCACGGCATATGGAGATTCATTCGAAGAAGCATTGGGGAAGCTAGAAAAAGTTCTTGAAATATGCAAGCAGGCGCATGTATCTTTAAGTATGGAGAAATGCCATATGATGATGAACGAAGGAATAGTCTCGAGACACTTTCTTTCAGTTGCAGGAATCTGGATGGATCCAGCTAAGATAAAGGTAATACAACATTTTTCAATACCCAGAACACCCACTCAGGTACGTTGCTTTATTTTTTGCGTTGGTTATTACAGGCGCTTTATAGAAATTTTTTCTAAAACAAAACATCCGCTTTTTCAATTACTGACAAAAGATGCAGACTTTGTGTGGACAGATGATTGTGATGCAGCCTTTGTGAAGATCAAGGAACTGGTCTATAGTGCTCCGATCCTTAGAGAGCCAAACTGGGCATTACCATTCCATATTCATGCTGATGCTTCCCAAATACCAGTTGGGGTAGTTTTGGGGTAGCAAGTGGATAAGGTAACATATGCAGTTTACTATGTTAGTAAGAACTTGGCTCCTGTTGAGTTAAAATACACAGTGAGTGAAAAATAATTCCTTGCTGCCATCTACGCCATCAACAAATTCTGACACTATATCACTGGTTACCCCACCTTTATACACACTGATCATGCAGCCATTAGGTATTTGATGAATAAACCTGTTACTCCTGATCGTATTACAAGATGGCTTTTGCTACTTCAAGAATTTGACAATACCATAATAGATAAACTAGGGAAGGACAATGTGGTTGTTGATTTTCTATCTAGGTTAGAAAATAATGCCAAAGGTACACCTATTGAAGACAGCTTTCCAAATGAATATCTCTTTGCAATTTCCACTAACACTTTGTGGTATGCAGATACTGCTAACTATCTTGCTACAGGGAAGATACCTCATCATTTGTCATATAAGGATCAATGGAAAATTATTCATCATAGTACTTGATATTCATGGATGGTAGGATACCTCTTTCATACAAGGGTTGATCAACAGATTCGACGTTGTGTATAAGAGGATGATATCTATGAGATATTGAAGGATGCCCATGGTGGACCTTATGGAGGAAATTTTGCAGATAAAAGAAAAGGCCACAAGGTGCTGCAAATGGGATACTACTGGTCTTCTATCTTTCGTGATGCTAGAGATTATGTCCGAAGATGTGACAGCTGTCAACAGATGGGACAACCTGGGAAATCGAATGAAATGCCATTATAGCCCTAGATATTCCTTGAACCTTTTGAGAAGTGGGCCATTGATTTCATTGGACCCTTCAACCCACCTTCTCACCAGAAGGTTCACATCTTGGTTTGTACTTGTTGCGTAGCAGAGGCCCCGCGTAACGGGTTTGGGGCTTAAAACCCGCAATTTGGGGTAAAAGTGTGGTAAAAGCTCCATGAATTGTATGGAGCACGAAGGGTAATGAGTCAAATGAAATGGTTGTCCGCCCGAAAATAATGTAAGAAAATAGAAAGTGAGTTGGCCTACCTATGGTCTGCGGACCATGGGAATGTATAAATAGAGCGAGGCTGTAAGGGTAGAAAGCAGTTTTTTGGGTTTCAGATCTTGAATGCTATGGGTGTATGAAGGTGATATTCTCTCTATGTTTGTAAGTCTGAGTCAAGGGTGTTAGTAGATAGATAGAGGCTCTGAAGCTGTGTGCACAGAGGCTTGGTAGAGTCCGCAACTATGTGCGCGGACCCCTGTAGCTGTGTACGTAGGGAAGATTTGGTTGTACTGAATAGGAGATAAATAAAGATAAGAGTTTCTGAATCATTTTGTGTTTTATCGTGGATCTATCTATTGCCTATGTTATGAATTTCTGCATATTTATGTTTTTGCACACTAGTTATTACTGTTAAATGTTTGCTTAAAGACCATCAGAAGTATATCAGATCTATAATAAACACATATAATAATAAGAATCAAGGAAGTACCTGTCGTGGATCTACGCGAAGGACGGACAACCATGTAGAGCAATGCGAGTGCACAAATTGGATCGTGACCCTTCCAGTCCCCATCTAGACATCCCTAGGGTGCAGAAACTTGGTTCTAGCACCCTCCCCTACAAACTTGGGTGAGACTTCAGACTACGCTTTGCAAATTGTTGCCGAAAGGGCTGGTAGTGTGGGATTTGTTTGGCTAAAACACCTCTGAACCTGGCTTAGGCCCCAACAAGCCAACAAATAGTTTTGTTGCCAGCACCAGGATCTGCCTAAGGGATGTCTGATGTTGGAACACTAGAACCCTATGAAGAAACAGATTGAAGATTGGTTGGATCAGAAGCTCCATGAGTTCGTAGTACAGGAAAAAAACCTCCGTAGATATCTGAAGAGAGGTGGCTAGATCACTACTTATACATGGAAGTCCATGAGATCTTCTTTGCGTCTTTCTCGATAGAACTGTATGAGTGGATCATGAGGCTAGCTGACAATTAGGGAAGGTGCAGACTTGATCAGCCCATCGTGTGGACTCCAGAGTTGGTACGTAGGCTAGAGGCATTTGAATATAAAATCGCACGGGTAGTAGATCACTTGTTAAATCGGATAGTAGGAGGGTTTATCACTGAGTTCATAGTAGATACAAGCATGAGCTACAATGAAGCGGAAAGGCACTTTCTCAAGGGACCATGGGTTAAGTATGTCAAATTGTTGAATACTTGGATTAAAATATTTTTATGTGAAAAAAAGGTTATGAGAATCCATTGATGTCTGGGGTAACGCGGAGCGGAAGAGGCTATCGAGGAACCGAAGGATTAGAGAACAATCCCTTGATTTCACTTTTGTGAGAAAGCGAGGAGGAGCTCACAGAGTTCTCTCTGAGAAGTGCAGTCCGATTGATAAGGGAGCACATTCCACTGATACCACTGCCATCCATGCCATCACCCACTTCGCCTGCATCAACCCCATCTTCACCTTCCCCACCTATGCCACCACCGAGGGTTGGAATGGCGAGTGCGATCAAGTTGTCCATATTTAGAGACGTAGGAAGTGAGGAACCAGATCAGTTTTGGTTAGTGGTAAAGGTAGTATGGGAAGCCCAAGGCATTACAGATGATAACATCAAAAAGGCTACTTTGGTAAGCGTGCTACAAGATCGCATGCTGACATGGTATATAAAGCACTCTAGCGATCATCCAAATGTGGGAATAGTAGAGATCTAGGATGCATTGAACAAAGAATTTAGCCATCCAAAATCAGAGATGCAGTCGATCATCGGGTTCAAGGAGATTGTGATGTTGCCAGGTGAAACCCCTTGGGATTTGGATCAACGCTTGAAGAGCACGATTCGCGAAGCTAACATGATGCTGACAGATGCACAACACCGTGCCTACTTTGTGGCCTCTCTGACACCACACTTGAGGACAGTGCTGTCACAACAGAAGATCTCAACCCAGGTTGAAGCATTAGAGATAGCGATGAGGTTGCATGAAACTCCAATACAAGATCCCAGGTTGGGAGTTCAAAAAATCCACATGCAACTACAAAACCTATGTTTGGAGATGCAAAATCTAAAGCAAGATAGGGCACCCTACCTAGAGGCGCATGAAGAAGTGTGGTGTATCAAATGCAAGGGCTAGGGTCACGACAAGGATCACTACCCTGTATTCGTAAACTATTTAGCGGGAGGGAGACTGATGCCATTGAGACCAGAGGCACAGGAAGGGCCAAGCATGGTACCCACACTCTAGTGCATGATCTGTCAGGTAGGAGGAAATCACATAATGGACAACTATCATCTATTGTAGAAGTTTACACAACCTCCCCAACAACTATTTTTCAATTTTTGTAAATCAATGAGCCATGATGAATGGAATTGCTGAAGTTATGAGTTGTTGATGGATCGAACACCTTCTTCCCGGATGCAGACTGAGGTGCAAGGTCAAGATCCAGCTGCATCAATAGCGTGTGGTGGATTCCCAGGATGTGGACAGGGACGAGGAGGAATGGGACTTGGACAAGGGCATGGACAGTTAATTTGCAACAATTGTGGAGGACCTAGGCACTACGTGCGTGACTATACGAACCTGACTAGAATGTGTTTCCCGTATTGTTACTAGTTTGATCATGAAGCTGTAGATTGCCCCACACTAATCACACAAATGCGTGAAAAAGGGGTACTTCAGTCTACTCCCACACAGAATGTGCAAATGATGAAAGCTAAACTGCGCGAAAAGGACCCTAACGTGAACAGGGTGCTCAGAAGCAGTGCAATCACAGGAGGGGATAAAGGGAATCAACCTCAGGAGGATACATGGGTTCGCAAGGCCCCTACAAAGAAACCTAAGTTTGATTTGGAACACGTGAAGGAGACATTTATGGAAGTTAAGAAGAGCTTTGCGGAGGCCTCTACGTTGGGTAGTAAGGATCAAACTGAGCCAGAAATGGATCCCTCTATGCTGACTACCTTTTTAGAGACGTGCATGAAACTACTACGGGACAATAAAGCAGTTAAGGGATTGCAAGAGATGATAACTCAATGCGCGTGACTGGGTGAACCGCGGATGGTCTGGAAACTAGGCAATCATGTGTTGTGCACTGGGTGGGAAATGTGGTTGAATGCACATATTGGTGACTATGAGCTGGACCAGGTTGTTCTGGACTTGGGGTCAGATGCGAATGTGCTACCTAAACAGACCTGGGAACGCATGGGCAGGCCTGCACTACAATGGTCTCCTATTCAATTATGAATGGCGAACCAACGAAAGATCTTGCCCATGGGGAGATTGCAAGGAGTCATAGTGGACATCGACGATGCGAGCACACAAGCCGATTTTGAGGTAATAGAAATTGTGGATGACAGTAATCCTTACCCTGCCTTGTTAGGAATAGATTAGGCCACAGAAATGAACAAAGTTATCAACCTAAAGAAAAATAAAATTATATTCGAGAAAAAGTCCCTCTGATTAATAGTCCCACTAGATTTAGTCGAAGGAGCGCGCTACACCAAAAGTGTGCATGAGGAGGATAGTGACGATGAACTGGACTGCATCTACCAAATAACGGCGCAAGATCAGGATCGAGTGAATCTGACAGTAGATGGACGAATCTCATGGGAATGCTACAGCTCCTGCAAGTCTAATTCAGAAGAAGAGATAGAGTAATGGTAGAACCGATTGCATGAAGTAACAACATTGAATTGTAATATGATGGTGAGATCACTGTGATGAGTGATGACCAAAGCAAGGGAACTGCCAATTGATGAGGGTGCAACAAACGTTGAGGAATGCATAGACCACTGTGAAAAGATGATATTAGAATAGGCTAGGGGGACCTGGCGCAAATGTAGAAGGTGACAATAGGAAAAGTGACGTGTTCTGCCAACTGATCACGATAGAGCAATCTGAAAAAAAAGGTAGAAATATGCCTAGAGTTCGCCAGACAAAACAAACCAATAAGAATTTGCATGTACCCAGGGTTTGATGGGCATATAAGATGATAAAAAAAAGGAGGAGGTTGAAGGTGATCTTATCAATAATGAGGCAAGATGGAACCAAGAAGATAGAAGAAACTCCCCAAACTGCAACCTCCGCAGTTCGGACTACACGTGAGGTCCTGGGAAAAGGAATTCGGCGGTTGTAAGAAGCCATTTGGCGTGGCAGCAGAAGGCTCATGAAATCGATGAAGAATGGGCATGGATGAGGAGGAAAAGTGTGATGTTGGATGAAGAAATCAACAAAATGAAACTTGGTGTCGTACAAGCGGGCAGTGCGAATCTGTAAACAAAGGAACTAGGCTTGGCCAGTTCTACCTTGACACTAGAACGAGATGCGACCCTGCTAACATGGCTACGACCACAGGAGTGTACCATATACAGTAGAGCACAATGGGATAATGGATACAAAGGCACTCAAAAGGTGCCCGCAACTCGGGGTAGCAGGGATGCTGAAATCTCACACCTGGGGTGTGACCACCTGACTAGTTGAGGAAATCACAGTCTTAGCGCTCCAAGCAGTTGAATGGAGGCGCGGGACTGTAAACAAGTCTGCAAAAGACCTGCGTGAAAGGAAGGTTCCGTGCTGGGCCAGTCAGTTAGCAAGATTGCGGTTGCACTGAAGGGGCTGCACAGCTGTGTGGGAAGGCTGGGAGGTGACCGTTGACGTCACTATTCATGACAAGAAGTTCGAGTTACGACAGAGGAGAGCGAGCGATGGGCCATTAAGATAGGAGTTTTGAGCTAGATACGAAAATATCTACCACCAAGAAGATATTCATGTAGTGGAAGTGGAGGGAAGGGTTAAAATCAAATTCACACGTTCCCATAAAAACCGTTGGGGTAGCCCTACAATAACCCTTGCCTATGTGAAACCTAAGCCAATGCAGAGCAGCAAGCACCCACCTACTTGGGACCCTGAGAGCACGTCCTCGAGCGAATTCATGATAGAAACCATGCGAGCTAGGGTAAGGTTCGAGGAAGTGCCCTATTTGACCTAGGAGGAGCTGGGAGTGGTGGCCGTTGAAGTTCCAAAGTCCCCACACACGTTGCGACCTCAGAAGGACAAGTAGACTAAGGAGCCAGTTTGAGTATCGCTGTGATTCACTAAATTGTCAATAGCAGACAAGGGAAAAGAAATCACCACTGAACTAGAGGAGGGAGAGGAAGATTTTTGTGACCTGTTCGCTCAGATTGAAGCACAGGATGAGGAAGAGGAAAATGTTCCCTTAGTACCTTCGCTACCAGCATATATCTCTCCATGGAAAGGGGAGGCCAAGATACTGAAGGACCTGGATGCCACGAAGAGTACACTCCAGACCCTACTTCTTCTGGATGAGATAAGGTTTGATGGTTTGCCACTGAGCCGAGTACCGAGTATCAAGTTCGAAGATTTGGATCTTGTAGATAGTGAGAAGTTCCCCCAATTGGTTGAAGAGAAATTACTACAACGGAAGTGGTTACAGGGTGTGGAGAATGTGGGATTACTAAATCTAAGGTGGATACCCCACTATCATCATGCAACCATCACCATTTTTGTTATCCAACAATTACTATGTCTGGTACATGATGGGTATCTTTGGTTGGAGGAACTGATTCCCATCACGGCTGATTTAATACACCGAATTTCCCTGCTACCTACTAAACAGAATGATCCTATAGACACAGCCAGAATGAGTAGTGACCTCGCAAAAGCCATGAAGGTTAAATATAAGTTGGAAAAGTGGAAGTGAGGATATGTAATGTAAAGCATCAAATATTGAGGGGTGCGTGTCACCACCCAATTACTGGCTGGTAAACTCATGAGGAGATGTTGCGCAAACAAGGCGCCTGCCTTTGTCATTGCGCTCGCGGAGCAATGCGAAGAAGGGGTTCAGTTCAACTGGGCACAGTTTCTCTGTGACAATTTTTTTACGAATTGTCGGGAAGCCCAGGAGCATGGTAAGACTTTCGATTATGCATGGTTGGTCCTAACAATTCTACTCGTTGTAGGAGAAATACCGAAGGGCAGCCAATTTCTTGATATTGAGAAGAACCTCCCTGAAGCCATGCAGTATAACTCTCTCTAGGCTACGAACGATGCCATGAGGATTTATGAGATCAAGGTGTTTTGGATATTCATGGAGGCGAGTATCCAGACATGGATCGCTCGTAGACCATGGTTATCCCCAACAATATACAACAGTTTGCAAAGTGCAGCTGAGTTCAAAGCGGACATGCATAATCTGTATATCCGAGCGTTGAAGGATCCATATCAAACATGGGTAAAGGTTCCATTCATTGCAAATGCAATTTATGAGGTAATGGTAGCATGGCCCCTGAAGTGGCACACCCCAAACTTGGCCAAATTAGAAAGGATGGTTACACATCAATGAAAGAAGGAACTCAAACTGTGGATCACTAGGATGGTAGAAAAGGTGCACCAGGAGTAGAAAACAGCCTCACAGCAGGAGGCGACCGATGAAACAACGACAACCACCACCGCAATCACTGAAGAAATTAGGGATGATTAGGAAATGTCCATAGAGTAGGACATACAAGGGGATGTGGAGACATTGGAATGCATGGATCTTACTACAAAATTGACCCAAGTCAAGAGGTCGCACATCCAGGAGCCGCCACATACATGTGAAAAGACAAAGACAACAAAGACCTTGGAGAAAGACTTTCTTAACAGCAGCGAGCCAGCGTGTGATGTCACTAAAGGTGCTCTAGAGGAGCTGATGTTAGAGTATACAACTATGTTGGGGGAGCTTAGGACATAGTTGCAGGCATTACAGGTGTGACCCCCAGGAGGGATGATTCCAACCCTCGTGGAAGGTATAACCGCAACAGAGCAGCTGTTGCGCACCTCCACAATAAACACTTTAGTATTACCAGCAGGTGTTCTTGTAGTAGAAGCTGAAGGTGACATGATGGGTTGGGGGCTGAATTTGGTCGCCCTTCCTAGAGAAACCCTATACCAACTGCAGGATGGGGTAATCGCTGAAATCTACCCTAGGGAAGGCCACACCCTCCAAGTATTAATGGAGCACAAAGGAAATCTAGAACAGATCACTCTACATCACGACGACTTAATTGCACACAACCAAGGATTGGAACAAGCCATGGAGGAGGCCTGTAGTAGTGTACCAAAACTGGTTGTGCCAACAGAACTCCCAACAACCGACAAGATTCATCACATGGTGACAGGATTCTGGATGCCACATAACGAGAAGCTTGGCTCAAAGTGTGCATCCAACCTTGCCTTGAGGAAGAATTCATGGTTACCACTACAATTGAGGGGAAGCTGACCCAGTTGTAGGACATATATGCGCTACGGTAGGAAGGTGCCTCTAACGATGCATCAGAACATTGGGCACAATTGATATAGGAATCAACGAAAGATTATGTGGTAGCTGTCAGTACAGCGCAAAGGTTGCTAGAGGAACTATGAGCAAAGATCAATGCACCAACCAAGTGACTTGGGACGAGTCATGATGATTGTGATGGGGGCCTGTTGGGTAATGGAGGCCCCGCATAATGGGTTTGGGGCTTAAAACCTGCAATTTTGGGTAAAAGTGTGGTAAAAGCTCCACAAAGTACGCGGAGCACAAATGGTAATGAGTCAATTCAAAGGGTTGTCCGCCCAAAAATAATGTAAGAAAATAGAAAGTGAGTCAGTCGATCCATGGTTTGTAGACCATGGGAATGTATAAATAGAGCAAGGCTCTAAGGGTAGAAGGTAGTTTTTTGGGTTTTAGATCTTGAATGTTATGGGTGTCTAAAGGTGATATTCTCTTTGCATCTGTAAGTTCGAGTCAAGGGTGTTAGTAGATAGATAGAGGCTCTGAAGCTGTGTGCACAGAGGCTTGGTAGAGTCCACAGCTGTGTGTGCGGACCTCTACTGGTGAGTGCACAGGGCAGATCTAGTTGTACTGAACAAGAGATAAATAAATATAAGAGTTTCTGAATCATTGTGTGTTTTATAGTAGATCTATCTGTTGCCTATGTTCTGCATTTATGCATATTTATGTTTGCACGCACTGTTTATTACTGTTAAATGGTTTCTTAAAGACCATCAGAAGTATATCAAATCTCTAATAAACATATATAATAATAAGAATCAAGGAAGCACCCGTCGCGGATCTACGTGAAGGACAGACAACCGCACAGAGCATTGCAAGTGCACAAATTAGATCATGACCCTTCCAGTCCCCATCTATACATCCCTAGGGTGTAGAAACCTAGTTCCAACACCCTCCCCTACTACCTCGGGTGAGACTTCAGTCTGCGCTCTGTGGAATCCTGCCAAAAGGGCTAGTAGTGCGGGATTTGTTTGGCTAAAACACCTCCAAACCTGGGTCAGGCCTGAACATGCCAACAATACTGATTATGTGATTAAGTGGGTGGAAGCCAGAGCGGTTGCGAAAGAAACAAAATAGGTGGTAGTAGATTTCCTTTTTGAAGAGAATTTTACCCGATATGGTACCCTAAAAGAAATTGTTTTAGATGAAGGAGCATAGTTCACATCCCACATGATAGAGAGGCTTATGCAGAAATATGGGGTTAAACACAGAGTAACAACTCCTTACCATCCCCAAGCGAATGGACAGGTAGAGAGCACAAACAAGGTATTGGAAAATATCTTGACAAAAAACTGTAGCAAGTCATCACCGGGATTGGTCGCAAAAACTTCCAGAAGCTTTTTGGGGGTATAGGATGACATGGTAGAATACAATTGGGTTTGCACCATTTGAGATAGTCTATGGGAAATCCCCTTTGTTTCTAGTAGAGTTCGAGATCAGTACGCTCATAATGGCTTTGGAAGTAGGATTAGACTTATCATAGGCCTAGAAGCACCAGTTAGAACAACTCAATGAGTTAGACTAGATTCGTTCAGTAGCTGTCCAGAGAACCACTGCTATCCAACAACAGAGAATGAAATGGCATGATAAATTTATCAAGAATAAGGTGTTTCATATAGGAGACTGGACATTGCTCTATGACTCTCGGTTCAAAGATTTTAAAGGAAAGCTTCGCACTCGTTGGATGGGACCCTATGAAGTGGATGCTATATTCGACAATGGAATAGTCAGATTGGTTACAGTAGATGAAAATTGTACTTCCTTCCTAGTGAACGGACACCATCTGAAGTTATATCACTGTCCAACTTCTAAGGATTCCTTCATCAAACATCTTTTTGATACATATGGTTTGATGGTTGTTGGTGCAGAGAATACTCCCTCTGACTTCTATTAAATTTATAATAATAATAATAATAATAATATGTTATTACTACTTACTTTTTTATCTTTTTGCAGGAATAAGAACCAAATTATAACAAGGCGAAATTGAGAAATTTTCCAAGTAACAGTCGTTGTTGTTATTCCACTGTTGTTGTTACTCCATCGGTGCTATTACTCTACCGTTGTTGTTACTCCATCGGTGTTGTTACTCTGCCATTGCTGTTACTCTGCCGATGTTGTTACTCTGCCATTGTTGTTACTCCATCGGTGCTGTTACTTCACAGTTGCTATTACTCTGTCTGTGTTGTTACTCCGCCGTTGCTGATACTCTGCCGACGCTATTACTCTGTCGTTGTTGTTACTCCATTAGTGCTATTACTTTGCAGTTGTTGTTACTCTGCCGTTGCTGTTACTTCACCGGTGTTGTTACTCCGTCATTGCTGTTACTCCATCGGTGTTGTTACTTTGTCATTGCTGTTACTCCACCAGTGTTGTTACTCCGTCATTGTTGTTACTCCATCAATGCTATTACTCTGTAGTCGTTGTTACTCCATCGTTGTTGTTACTCCGCTAGTACTATTACTCCGCTAGTGCTGTTACTCTGTCATTGCTATTACTCCATCGATGTTGTTACTCTGTAGTTGTTGTTACTCCACCTCTATTGTTACTCCGCCAGTGTTGTTACTCCATCAACGTTGTTACTCTGCCATTGATGTTACCCCATCAGTTATTTTTGCTGTTACTCCACTGCCAGGTAGGTCACCAGGTACGCCTTCATTAATTCTCACGGATTTAATTAAAATATTCCAAAGAAGAGACTAGTACGTGCCGCGGATGACCGCATTTAAGTTGGAGGGGTCCCATCACTAATAAACAATGGTGCACCTAAAATTGTGATCATATCACATCATTACCAAATCTAATGCGAATGGAAACCAAACATAGTGCGATTTTGTAATCATGGTTCCGATGCATTGGAATTTGAAATCGTACGCCAAAAACCTTATCGGTCATTCCCCCAGTACGCTGTATTCAATCACCATAACTATTCACCTATATTGCCATACCCTGCCACTATTTGCTATGTTTTTCAAGGTGTACCAGGCATTATTACCATTCTTTTGCCCTATGGCCACCATGCTAACATTATTTGCATCATTAATTGGGTTGTTTTTACTCTCCCCCTACCAGCCGATTGTATCCATGATGTTGATCTAGTTCCTACAACGATGGGTGGGTTGGCTGTGCACCATGAGCTGAAGAACACGAAAATGGTCCAAAACAATCATGAATGTAGGGTGGAATGTCTATTTTGACAGGTTGCAGGGGTTTAACGAGGCGATTGCGATTGAATTTGCGCTCAATTTAGAGGAAGGGAGCTCTCAAGTTTGGGGGATAGAAATCCCTGCTATAGAGGAAACCATTGTAGAGGTCAGCAGGATACCCCAACAAGGGCAGAAATGGTTTTCGTGAAGAACCTCCCTCTCATAGTTCCCTGAAGCATTTTTGTAAGCCGAAGAAAATGTTTTTCAGAAAGGCCAGGGGTATGATTGGAATTCATTACCATGCCCATGGGGTGAGGTAGTAGGCTTTGTAGTGAGATAAATAACCTGTGATGGGAGGTATACCACCATGTTTAAATATCATTTCAGAATGTTGGCTCACCTCTGGTTCCCACATTCGGAAGCCTTCTCATTGAATATGCCTTTCTTTCTATTAAAAAGTCTCTAGCTAATGGCACACTCTTCTCAGTGTTCGTGACAAGTGGCGGCAGTCATTACCAACCATGGGCTAGTCTGGCTATTAGTCATGCATGCAATCAATCAAATTCAAATTTCGTGGGAGACATTCTAAGATTCTATAGAGGAAGAGATAGCAACTACTAGAGCCGCTAGAGAGTAAGAGCTGAAAGCGATGGAGGAAGAACCTGGAGCAGAGGACAAGTACATAGATCAAGAAGAACTAGAGGAAATGGAGATGGAACCTGAGGGTTTGGAACAGAACTAGGGGTGTGAACTAGAGAGGATAGTCGAGGCTACTCCACAAGAACCATCCTCGACCAGAAAACTGATGGAAGAAGAAGTGCTACAGTAAGGGGCTGATATAGAAGGGTCACCAGCACCACGACCAAGGCTGTCTCACAAGAACCAGCCTCGACCATGGAGCTAGTGGAGCAAATCAGCAGCACTGTAATAAGAGAAGAGGGACCACATTAGGCTGAGGTGGAGGAATTCGTTAATATTGTAGTTGGGGGTGTCCCACAAGAACCACCTTCGACCGTAGAACCAATGGAGGAAGATGAACTGGGATGAAAGGGGCTCGAAGCTGAAAGAACCGTGGGGCCAATAGAAGGAGAGGCTATGGGTATAATGGATGGAATTGATATAATGGTGTAAGAATCCATTTTTATCAATGTTGTGCTGGAACAAACAGTTCCAGCTTCGTTTGTTCAAGAATTGTTGAATATGAAAGGTGGTGTTACATAAGAACCACCACGACCTTGGAGATTGCAGAGGAATTAGATGCTGAGACTGACGTTGCTCCACAAGAACTAGCATCAAACTCAAAATAGGGGACTCCACAGGCAGGGGTTTCAACCCAAAGCAGAGACATTGCAGACAAAGAGAAAGAACTAGAGGCCATAACTAGGGTCGAGATAGATCAAGTAGGAAAATTCTTTCAATTTTCCTCTTACTTCTCCATTCCAAAAGGGGTGAGGGTGTCTCACTCTTCTCGACATGCAGAGGAGGATTTTGCCATTCCGTCAATTTTGAAGTTTGATGGGTTGAATATGGAACCAGATACCACAGGTTTTTTGGCCGCATAACTCCACAGAGACCTTTCCCAGGAAACTAGAATAGAGGAAGAGGCAGGTGTTTTTGAGACAAGGGAACCTGGAGGGTAAATTTTGGCTGAACCACCAAGGGACACCCATCAAGTGAGTCTGCCACCTATCGAGATAACTACAAGGCAAGTCAAGGCAAGAGTCAGTAAGGAAGCAACTACTCCAGAGGAAGAGAGACCAAGAAAATCAGCCTCATCAATTAGCCCTGTGGATACTCCCTTGAGTAATCCACCACCTGTCGAACCAGATGCAGTACCAAATGAGGTGGTGGTCAAACAAGAATGGGTAGAATTGTGTGAGAAACAGAGGCTGCTTATTAAAAAGAAATATTAGCTTCAATTCAAAGAAATAATGTGGCTCAAAACAAAGGTCTAGAGGCTGAGAAGGCAGGTGCACTAGTTGAAGAAACATGTGAACAAATATAAGTGGTGAGCTAAGAAGCCCAAAGCCACGATGGCCAAAGTAGAGACACAGGTAGATGGAGTGGTAACAACCTCTGTTGCCACTCAGACAGACCCTATAGAGTATTTATTTGAAGGATGTAAGTTTTCTTTGACAGCTAAAGTACAAACTTGGAAATCCACTATGGCGCGGTATCATAACAAAGTGAAGAAAGCCCAAGAATGAGAATCCACAACTATCTTCGAATATGTGGAGTGCATTGATATAATTTGATTGAGGTATGCAAAGCAGTAATTCAAGGTGGAGCGGCTGGAAAGGGAAGTGGTAGAGTTGAAAACTGACAAAGAACAGATGCTCCATTTAACACAGGAGGTGATGGCATGTCACCCTCCTGCTTCCATTTATTCTTTATTTTTGCATGAACATTTTCTTTTCTTCTGTTTGGAAAGAATCCAGAAATAAATTAGTCATGAGAATGAGGACGGTGTATAGTTCCTCCAGATATTGAGAGCCCATGATGTGCCAACTCAACATTTGATGTGTGAGCTTTACATGCATGGGTATCTCCTGCGTGTTGATAGAGAATTTAATCTGGTTCCATATGTGGGGGACATTCATTTAAGGGCCCTCACCTCTTACACTTTCAATGAGATAATCTAGCAGAAGGCTTTTAATATGTTTGAGTCAAATCAGGTCACGAAGCCTTTTATGGTAGGAGGAGAACCCGTGAGATCAGTGACTATGTACAATAAGCATACTACATTTTTAGAAATTATGGGAAATAAGGAATGGATGCTAAGGACACAAAAGTGGTGTATTGATCTCTGTGTCAAACAATTGGTCACGTTTCAAGCTGAGGCCCTGGATAATTGTTAGAAAATGTGGATGATGTCACCCATGTCTGTCCAGGATAGAGAACCATTTGGAGCACAAAATTTTGCACGAGCACTCAGTAGGGTGCCAAGATACGTGGCATGCATCCAAACATATGGGGTCCAATGGATGGGAATTTGATTTTATTACCCTGTCCTTTGGTTGCTAGCAAAGCACTACACCTCAACATATAATGTACCAAATGATTGGTGGAAGGATGTTCTTCTCTCAGAGGGGTTTAAGGTTCCAGGAATAGAAATGGCTAATGAATATGATATCGCCCGGCTTCATGAAGTATATAGCCTATCTAGCCTAGACTTGTGGAGACGATGATCTGCATGAGGGTGTGCAGAAGGATAGTTGGGGGAGATGTTGGGCACAAAATTGGCCTATCTTTTCCCTGCATTTTCCACTCCTCTTTTCATCCCTTTTGTATTCATTCACATACATTTACTATGTAAAACTAGGAGGTAATTCCCCTTTATCGTCTCTTGGGATATTTAATTAATTCCCCTTTAATTAATTAATCAAACTAAGTGCAATATTTGCATGAAGGACGTGTTGGGTTAGTGCCTTCGTGGACATATTGTCTAGGTCCTCCACAATTGTAACAGATCAGCTATCCCCAACCTCTGCCAGGTCCTCCTCTGTCTTGGCTTCATCTGCGCCCCTGAAAGCTTGTCTGCGCCATCCCAGTGCTTTGGTCAGGAGGCCATGTTTCTACTTGAACTCTATAGGTGAGTGTTCTATCCATCATCAATTCATAACTCTGGCAGTTGTGCTCATCATGCCCTATCGACTTGTAGAAGTTGCAGAACAGTTGTTACGGTGTTTGAACAAAATTCTGTAGCAAATGAAAATTATTAGTTGTATGCTTCCCTGCTACCTGACATATAGCACACCACAACGTAGGCCCTGCGCTCAATCCTTCTTGGGCTTCCAGCCTCAAAGGCATCGGTTGTCCTCCTGCAATATAGTTCGCAAAGACCGGGTAGTGGCTTTTGTCATGCCGCTAACCTTTACATTTCAGGCACCATATCTCTTCGAGTGCCTCTAGTCAAACTATTCTGTCATGATTCAAACTTTGCATTTCGATGCAAAGATTTTGCAACTGCACATGGATCTGCTGAACCCCCAGATTTAGATCTTACATCGGTGTTTCAAGTAGTCTTATTGCAATCTCCAAGGCCTCTGCCTGAGTCGTAATATTCTATTGTGACAATGCAACCCTTCGGTGAGGCAGGAGCGAAGCCACGAACCACTCACGGTGTTTTCCATCTGTTAAGTTCATATTAGCTTCACGGATTTTACACTTCAATCCCTGATCCAACTCCCAAGGTGTCTCACCTAATTTCATCCAATTTCTTTGAACCCCACAATCGACTACACCTCAAATTTAGGCCTACTGAACTCTTTATTCAACGCGGCTTGGATCTTCGCCAACCTAGCATTTGGGTTATCATTAGAGTACTTGATGTACCGAGTTAGTGCGCAATCCTACAAAGCACTAACCAATGTTTTCCTTCTTCATGTGATCATATGTGATGCCCTGAGCTTCCTATACAGCTTTTACAATGAACTAGAACTAGTCTGGGTTCTCATTTCCCAAGCCCTTAAACAATGGCAACTTCACTGAATTCACCATGTTGAACTGGGGTGGAGGTGGTGGTGGTGTGGGCGAAATCAAAAGTGATGGTGATGAGGTGGAGGTGGTAGTCGCGGGAACCCTTGTTTTATCAACTGAAGTGCACTTTGTGGAGAAGCCTGCGCTACTCCCTCTTCGTCACTCAAAGGAGGTGAAATTAGTGGGCTATATTCAAGACCCTTTCTTCCTTCATTCCTGTAAGTATTTCCACTTCGCGTAGTTGAGAACATCAAGGTAGTTGCATAACCCATTTTTCACACAATAACATCTTAATCCAAGTATTTAAAAACTTCAAGTACTTACCTCGTGGACCTTTGAAAAAGTGTCGCTCCGCCTCGCTGTAACTGATTGAGGTATCGATCGCAAATTCTATCACAAACCCTCCTATGATATGATCGAGCTATGATACGATCGAGCCAATGATCAACAACACAGGTGATCTTATCCTCAGAGGCTTCCAGTCTCTGTATTAACTCCAGGGTCCAGACAATAGGATCGTCAAGCCTCCACCTCCCTTGGCTATCTGCTAGCTTCGTGATCCACTTGTATAACTCAACTGGAAAGGAACAGAGAAATATCTCATGGATTTCTGTATATAGGTATTTGTCTAGCCACTGTTTCTTTGTCAGCCATGGATTTCTATTCTCATGCACTGCGAATTCATGGATCTTCTTATCCAACCAGTCTTCGATCTCTTTCTTAGTTGGATTCTAGTGATACGACATCACACATCCCTCATGCAGATTTTGGATCTTGGCAACAAAACCATTTGTTGGCTTTGTGAGCCCTGACCGAGGTTCAATGTTAGTCAGCCAAACAAATCCCTACTCTACTGGCCCTTTTGGCATTAGCCCAGAGAGCCTGGATTAAAGTCTCACCCGAAGCAGTATGGGGGCGTTGGGTTATGTTATATTCTTTCCACGACTAACCTATGTAGTGAACTGGGGGTTAGGGGGGGGCGGAGCCCCCCCTTCGTATTGCGATTGCAAAGCGGGGGGTTTGAAGGGGGCGGGTAGCCCCCCTCTACGGGGTCTGGGGCAGCGCCTCGGGAAAATTTTTTTTGGACCCTATATTAGGTTGGGCGAATCTACCTATGGTTTTGGTCCATGATTTTGGACGTGATGGTTTTTGGTCCATGGTATTGGATGCTTTGGCATCTATAAATATGTATTGTAACATTGGAAGGAACATAATGAAAAATCAAGCTGGTAGTCCCGGTTTTGGGATCTAGTGGGAAATATCTGTGTATATGTGTTTTATTTGTTATGATCTTGCATTTTTATTTGTCCTGCGATTTAGAATTCGTATGCAGGTAATTTCTGTACGGGGTTAAAACCTATAGGGGGGATGCTGGAACCAGGTTTTCGCACCCTGAGATTGTCATGATGTTGGTTTATAACCCCTGCCCCTTCTTTCGCGTAGGTCGCTAAGCCTTAGGGCTGTATTGATATACCCTTTATTCTGCCCTTCATTTCCTTTGCGAAGGTGTACAATTGACCTTTGTGTAGCTCTAACCAGTGGTTCAGGCACTTTCATGCAGTTATGAAAATGTATTGTATAAGTTCCCAAGTTATCTAAAGTGTTTTACTTATCTTACCATCCAATTAGTTAGCTTCGCATAAATTGATATCTTTACTAGCGTTCAAATAACATATATCATCACATACATTCACGCATCAAATAAACATTCTAAAATAAACCTAGATCGCAATATAATCAGATGCATTAATAGAGACTAAATACATAGTAATTGCAGAAGACTTCTCTTTATTGATATCTTCTAGTTTAATACAGACTCTAACCACCCTAGGCACACAGCTACAGGAGTCTGCACACTCAGCTGCGGACTTCCACCCTAGGCCTCTGCGTACTCAACTACAGAGCCTCTACCTAAGATAAGTCCTGGAAACACTTAGACTTCTCTACCAAAACTTCCAAAGCTTAATTTTTCTAATTGCCTAGAGCTTACTTACTTAGCTCTCTTTTATACAATCCCATGGTCTGCAGACCATGGGTAGATCTTTACAGCCAACTTGACACTGTACAAAATAAGGGTAGACAAACCTTGACTCTTGACACCTTCATGCTCCACGACCACAAAATGTGGAGACTTTACAAAATTGTCCCAAAACATGGGATTTTAGCCCCAAAACTACTCTTGGGGGAACTCGTTCCCAACAGGACTTCCACCCTAGGCCTCTGTGAACTTAGCTATAGAGCCTCTACCTATGCTAAGACCCAAAAGCACTTAGACTTCTCTTCCAAAACTTCCAAAGCTTAATTGTTCTAATTGCCTAGAGCTTACTTACTTAGCTCTCTTTTATACAATCCCATGGTCTGTAGACCATGGGTAGATCTTTACAACCAACTTGGCACTTTACAAAATAAGGGCACACAACCCTTTATGAATCTTGAAATCTTTGCACTCTGTGAACACAAAATGTAGAGACTTTACAAAATTGTCCCAAAACATGGGCTTTTAGCCCCAAAACGACCCTTGGGGGAACCTGTTCCCAGCAGTCTAGCAAAGCCCTTGCTAAGAATAATTTCTTCACTGATGATGAGAAACCAATTGAAGATAAAAATGGAGTTAGAAGGGAGAGCCTCACCTATCCCTAGGATGAGGTGGCCTACCATATCATTAAGTTCATCTCTTGTGAAGGAAGTTTGAGTGTAGTATATGTCTAGCAATTCAGACTACTCCATGAACTGAGATTTCAAGCCAGATTGCCCATAGCCCAAAGAATGAGTGTGCCTTATTTCCTCCTACAATTCATCATGGACATGATCTAGAAGGTGAAAGAGGGAAATAGACAACACTTAGGACACCATGGCCTCATCAAACTAATAGTGGAAGATGATTTCAATAAATCAAGAGTTCCTATCCTCTGGTCCACATTCAAAGATATGGGCAGAGAAGCCCTCCTTGAGACTCAATTCCTTACACTTGGTGAGACCCCAACCTCTAGTGTTGAAGGAGAAGAAGCAGAGGCAGAAGAGGAAGGAGAGGAAGAGTTAGAAGAAGAGGAAGAGGCAGAAGCAGAAGATGAAGAGGTAGAAGTAGAAGAGGAAGAAGAGGTAGAGGCAGAGAAAATAGAGTAATAACCATAGAAAAAGGAAGAGGTGGAGGAAGAACAAAAGGAAGAAGAAGAGGAGGAGCAACAGGAAGGACCAAGCCATGAGAAAAACACTACACCTAGAGAAGAGGAGGTATCCCTAGAGCAGAAAAGTTTGTCTCCTGAACACCCTGAAAAGGAGACAACTATTGTCCTAGGTGCCTTGGGCACACCAATCAAGCCTAGGAAGAAAATTTAGAGGCAAGCTCCTCTCTACTTCAAAACAAGAAAATCACTAGGATTAAATAGGGGAAGCCTCAAACCCCCATAAGGACCCCTATTATAATTGAAGAATCACCAGGTAAAAGAGAGAAGCTAGAACCCATTGAAAGGAAGGTTGAGAAAGCCACATCCCTTGGAGCCATCTAAAATACTCCCATAACCTATGTAAGAAATCATGTTACCATGTCAACCTCCTCTAAGTAGCCCAAGGCACCTATCACACTCCAACAAAAATGAAAAGGCATGCTATAGGAAACACATAACTTTCTACAAGAAACATAAAGAGTGCTATAGGAAGAACAAAAAATGCCACGGGAAGAGCAGAAGGGGAAGAAAGAAGGAAAAGAGGAAACACAATAGTTACAGGAGGGGGAATCTTCTCCAAGAACATTTGAGAGATATTTTCAAGAGCTACAAGAGAATAGTTCATTGAAGGAGGCAGAGTGATCCCACAAAAATTTGTAGTCCCTCTCTTCTTTGAACTTGAGGTAGAAAGAGGAAGGACAAAAAAATGGATGCAGATTGCCAAATCCAAGAAAGTGGAAGATGTGGGACTTATGGAAGAAGATATCCTAGAAATGGGAAAGGTGTTGAGTGAGTTAAGGAATAGAGAGTACACAATGAGAACATAACTATAGGAAAAAAACACATGGTTGAAGAAGAAATTGCAAGAGAAGGAGACCCAATTGGACATAATGGAAAGCCTCTCCATGGAGGCGATTCATTGCAAATTTCCATCCAAATCTTATGCACTTTTCCTCAAGGACCAATGGATTTAGTTCCAGATTAAGACATTAGCACAACATGGGTCCATTCCATTCTAGGACTACACATAGTTCATTGAGTTGTGTGTTAAGAGTAACAGAAGACAAAGCCAAATTAGCTGAATTCTCCCTGCAAAACCTCACCTTAACTGACATGAATGTTTGGGATCCAAATGAAAAGTTAGGATACTTGAAACTAATGGCCCTTGCATCTTGGATGAGTCATGAGGAGGCCAGGGCTGAGGAGGTGAAGACAGTATTGGTAAAAGAAGAAAAATAACCCATCTTCATCAGGCAGAGGAGATAAGTTCCATGGCTGTAATCAATAATCACATCATCATTTCCAGTGATTCTAAGCTTACACCTAGATACCTTTCCACCCAAGTGTAGGCCATCTCCCACTTTGAGGAAACTATCAGGATGTTGGGGACCTAGAGCCAACAAGCATGTCAAAGAAGATGGAATACCCTGCCACATGGTCTCCAGATGTTATGAAACCAGCTCACAAAAGGATAGAAAATATAGATGAACACCTTAGAATTCAACCTCTTCGAGGGGGCAACCTTCTTTACATTACATAAATGAAAAATCCTTGGATGATTCAAATTACAAAACCTCCTTTCTATATATAGGAGTCTAAGGAGTCATAATATAACCAACATGACCTAACAATAATAATATAAAGCCACAAAAATAACAATAGAGGGATTCTACGGGGCACAATAATAACAATATGGGGACAATAGGGGCACAACGATATTAATAAGCGATACAAATACAATAGTAATGGGGTAATCACTAGCATGATAAGGACCTAACATGCCCCTCTCCTTCAAAAAAGTGTTGTCCTTAACTCTTGAGTAGTTTTGGATGCTTCTGTATAAAATTATCATCCTCCCATGTGGAATCTTCAGTGGATAAGTTCTTCCACTTGATGAGATACTTCGAAATTGATCGATTTCATAGCTATCGAGTTCTTGTTTCTGTCACTGCTTCCAATTCCAATATAATTTTTCCTTCCTCGTCAAGTTCTAGTAATATTGTTTGAACTGGGAGCTTGTCACCTATAACCTTCTTTAAACATGTAACATGGAAAACTGGGTGCACTCGAGAAGCTGCAAGAAGCTCCAATTTGTATGCCATAGTGCCAATCTTTTGCAACACCTTGTACGTAGCATAATACTTTGGTGATAATTTATTGTCCTTCTTAGCTTGCTTGAGAGACATTTGTTTATATCATTGTAGCTATAGGAATACCTAGTCACCTACATCAAAACTTCTTTCACTGGGATGTTGATCTGCATGTTGTTTCATTCTATTCTGCACCAACACAAGGTTATCATTTAAGAGTTGGAGAACTTGTTTTTGATGCTCGATGTGATGTTCCATTGCTAGAACCTTAGAAGTTTCTCTTAAATATGATGTGATGGACGGTGGCTGATATCCATAAAGTGTCATAAATGGAGTCATTTTTGTTGCAGTATGGAAGGAAGTGTTATACCACCATTCAACCAGAGGCAACCATTTGACCCATTGTGTTTGTTTATCAAATACAAAGCAGCGAAGATATCCTTTCAAACATTTGTTTGCTATCTCAATTTTCCCATCAGATTAAGGATGATAAGATGAGATATGAGCTAACTGAGTACCAAGACAAGAAAATAATTTTGTCCAAAATTTTCCAGTGAAAATGGGATCTCTGTCACTTATAATAATCTTTGGGTTTCCATGTAGCTTTTGAATTGTTTCCATAAATTCAATAGAAACTATATTAGCTTTAAATGGATGTGATAATGCACAAAAGTGTGCATACATGTTAAGTCTATCAACTACCACCATGATGACATTCTTTCCCTCAGACTTGGGTAAACCTACGATAAAATCCATTAAAACCTCCTCCCAATGGGGTCTTAATTGTTTCAACTTTATTTTGTTGGCAAACCAAACATTCTGCCACAAACTTTTGAATATCCGATTTAAGGCCATCCCAAAAAAATTCCTTATTAACCATGTGGTAAGGTTTTCAAAACCCTGAGTGCCCTCCTAAGAGAGAAGTTTGCAATTCCATAAGAATATTTTGTTTGAGTTGGGAATTCTTACAGAGGTAAAAGCGATCTTTGTACCATAACAAATCATTTTTGCAGCTAAATGTATTAGATGTAGTAGAATCTTGTTATAACTTTTGAATAAGTGCCCACACTTCTTTGTCATTCTTCCATTCCTCCCTTGCTTCGTTTATCCATTCTGGTTGGATAATAGAACTGGCACAAAACAATGCTTCAACATCCTCATCCTTTCTTAAGCGTGCATCTACCACAACACTTTGCTTCCTTTTTTATATATGATTTCAAAGTCATAACCCAACATCTTTGTGACCCATTTTTATTGCTCTTCAAAGGATAATCTTTGTTCGAAAAAGTATTTAAGGCTATGATGATCTATTTTTACCTTGAAGTGTCTTCCCATTAGTTAGGGTCACCATTTCTTAAGTGCATGTAGTATTGCCAACATTTCCTTTTCATAAATAACTTTTTTTAAATACTTTCCCTTCATTGGATGACTTTTTAAAACAATGGGTCTTTCATCATGCATTAAAATAGCATCAATTCCATTTCCTGAAGCATCACATTCAATAATAAAGGTTTTTGTGAAGTCCGGTGTAACTAAGATCGGTGCTTGGCACATTGCCACTTTAACATGTTTAAAGGCCTTTGTTGCTTCTGGAGTCCATGAAAATGCATCTTTCTTCAATAATGTTGTTAGAGGTGTTACTGTTCTCCCATAATTCTTAAAAAACTTGCGATAATACCATGTTAACCTGAGAAATCCTCATAGATTCTTTATGGATGTGGGGATTTTCCATTCCTTAATGGCTTTAATTTCACTAGGGTCTACCTTAACTCCTTCATGGGATACAATATGACCTAGATATTCCACCTCTTGTACTCCAAAGAAACATTTGGATCTTTTTGCACATAATTGTTTCTCCTCCAATAGTTGTAACACCCTGTTAACATGTTGAACATGATCCTTCCAAGAATCGATGTAGATTAGTATATCATCAAAAAATACTAACACAAGTTTTCTAACGAAGGGTTTGAAAATGGAATTCATCAAACCTTGAAATGTAGAAGGTGCATCGGTAAGGCCAAAAGGCATGACCAAAAATTCATAATGACCCTCATGAATTCTAAATGTTGTTTTTGGAATGTCTTCAATCTTCATTCTAATTTGATGATATCCTGAATGAATATCCAAGTTGGTGAAGTAAATTGATCGATGCAATTCATCCAATAATTCATCAACGATAAGAATGGGTACTTATGTTTAATAGTGAGCTTGTTGAGCTCCCTATAATTCGAACACATGCACCATGATCCATCCTTCTTGTGCACCAATACTACTGGAGTAGAGAAAGAACTTTGACTAGGTTGAATTATGCCGGATTCTATCATTTCTGCAACCATATGTTCAATTTCACTCTTTTGGGCATAGGGATATCTGTACGGCCTGATGTTTGGAGGAGCACTTCCTGGAATCAAATGAATAGCATGATCATGATCAGGAATAGGAGGGAGACCTTTGGGAGTCTCAAATACCTTGGAATGATTGTCCAAGACCTTTTGGAGATCTGGAGAAATAGATGGTTTCGATGTGGAAACATCTAGCAAACGTAATTGTGCAATTACACGTTGTTGTTCCTTATTTAGAATATTTTTCATACCATTAGAGCTAATTATCTTTCCCAGTTTCCTTGCAATACCCCTTAATTCAACTTCCCTTCCTTCTACAGAAAATTCATGAAAATGTCTTGAAAATTAAAAGCTATTGTACCCAAGGATTGTAGCCATTGGACTCCTAGTACAACATCATCACCTCCCATTGGAATGGAAAGCATTGGGCTATTCAATACATATTCTAACATGGATAGCTTGATATTATGGCACTTTCCAGAGCAATTTATGGTTCCTCCACTTGCAACCATCACTTGACACTCTAGTACTGGATATAGGAAGCAATTCAATTCTTTTGCTATTAACACTATTACCTTTAATCAATCAACACTATTACCTTTTTCTTCTTGACATGTCCTTCTACCTTGATAGTTTGAGGAGTGGTAATTCTAGCCAATCCATTACAATATATGGTCAGACTCATTACAAAAGATAGGTTTAAACCCCGTACAGAAATTAGCTGCATACGAATTCTAAAAAATAGAAAACAAACAATGAGAGATCATAACACATAAAACACATATGCACAGAGATTTTCCCCTAGATCCCAAAACTGGGACTACCAGTTTGATTTTTCATTATGTTCCTTTCAATATTACAATACATATTTATACATGCCGAAGAATCCAATACCATGGACCAAAAACCATTGCGTCCAATACCATGGATAGAAAACCATCACATCCAATACCATGGACCGAAAAACCATCATGTCCAAAAAGCATGTGCAAAAATCATGCACAAAACCATAGGTGGGTCTGCCCAACCTAATATAGGGTCCATAAAGTGGGGTTACGGGTGCCCTTCAAACCCCCTGTTAACTACGAGGAAAGAATATAACACAGCCCAACATTCTCCCACTTGTTGTTTTCTTTCCACAAGGGGCCATAGGAGAGCTTAGTCATTTCGCCAGCCCTAAAATGCCCATCGTCTCTCCACACCAAGAGAGCTTCTCAGAGCTCACAGATTTTTTCAATGCATCTGCAGTATTCTTCAAATTGTCCACCTTTACCAGCAACACCTTTTTGTCTTCTATCATGTCCCTCACAAAGTGATACTGAACATCAATGTGCTTTGTCCTTGAATGATATATAGGGTTCTTTGCCAAGAAAATTGCACTTTGGCTGTTACAATCTATCGTTATAGCTTCCCATACTAACCCCATACTTGAACACAATATCTACAACCAAACTACTTCCTTGCTTTCATGAGTGGTTGCCATGTATTCTGCCTCTAGAGTTGATAGTGCCACTACTGATTGTTTCTTACTCATCCAACTAACTACACCTTTAAATAAGTTAAACACATACCCACTTGTAGATCTTCTCTGATCCAGATCTCCAACCCAGTCTGCATCAACAAAGCCATGAATATCCAACACTCTATCCAATCCTAGTCTTCCTTAGTAGCACAGACCATAATCACTAGTGCCACACAAATACCTGAAAACCCACTTCACTGTTGTCCAATGCTCCTTTCCTGGTTTTGACATAATCCTACTCAATACTCCCACTGCATGTGCAATGCTAGTCTAGTATAGACCATTGCATACATCAGGCTACCGACTGCACTTGCATATGGAACATGGGACATGTCCTCTTCCTCTTCTTGTGTCTTGGGACATTGTTCAACAGATAAACTCATAACTACAGGAATAGGAACCTTCACCGTTTTACTATCCTGAATATTAAACCTCTGCAGTATTGTCTCAACATACTTCCTCTAGTTTAACCAGAGCTTCCTCTTTGCCTGATCTCTTTTAATTTCCATGCCCAAAATACAGTTTTCAACATGAAGATCTTTGATGTAAAATTTGGAGTACAATTGGGTCTTCAGATCCTAGATAATTTCTTTGTCATTTCCAACCAGCAACATATCATCCACATACAAAACCAGATAAATAACACGGTCACTAGTTAATTTAAAATACACATAGTGATCTTCTTTGCTTCTGGCGAAGCCAAGTCCCCATATAAATCTATCAAATTTCTGATACCACATCCTTGGTGATTGTTTTAACCCATACAGAGACTTCCTTAACTTGCATACCAGTTCTTTCTTACCCTTCGCTGTAAAGCCTTCAGGTTGCTTCATGTAGATTTCGTCTTCCAGATCCCCATGAAGAAATGTTGTCTTCACATCCATCTATTCTACCTCAAAATCAAAATCAGCAACAATAGATAAAAGTAATCTAATAGAAGTTACCTTGGTAACAGGAGAAAAAATATCACCAAAATCAATTCCTGGCACTTGGGAATAACCTTTTGCTACCAAATAAGCTTTATATTTCTCCACATTTCCTTCTTTATTTGTCTTCTTTTTGAACACCCATTTTCTCCCAATGGCTTTCCTTCCAGCCGACAACTCCACTAGATCCCAAGCCTCATTTTTGTGCAAAGATGCCATTTCATCAACGATGGTCTCTTTCCAAAGTTTTCCATCCTCTGAATCTACTGCTTCCTTCATAGTTCTAGGATCATCATAAGTAATAGATAAAGAAAAATTTGAATAGAAAGCAGATGGACTATACCTTTCAAGCTGCCTTCTTTCCCGAACTGATCTTCTCACAGCTGGAGTTTGTGGCTCTTCATTTTCTGATTCCTCCTATGTTGTAGAGTCTGATTCTTCCTCCTTCAGCTCAAACTCTATCTTCTCAGGTTCTTTTTGTTGGACTTCATGTTTAATAACATCATTCACCTCTCTAAACACCACATCTCGGCTGTACACAACCTTCTGTGTGACTGGGTTCCAAAGCTTATAACCCTTGAAACCATCCTTATACCCAATAAAGATGCACTTTTCAAATTTACTATCCAACTTGGTTCGTTTCTCCTTTGTAACATGTACATATGCATCACATCCAAATACCCTCAGATGTGAAAGAGAGGGTTTCTTACCAGTCCATACCTCTTGTGGAGTTTTATCCTCCAACACTGATGAAGGTGATCTATTGACCAGGTAACATGCAGTATCCCCCGCCTCTGCCCAGAATTCCTGTCCTAACCCGGCACCGCTGAGCATGCTTCTTGCCCTTTCCATCAACGTCTTGTTCATTCTTTCTGCGACTCCATTTTGCTGAGGTGTATATGGAGTATTCTTTTGCCATGCTATACCACATTTCTTACAGAATTCTTCAAATTACTTGCTGTAGAATTCTCCACCATTATCTGTCCTCAGCACCTTTCTCTTCTTCTTTGTCTGATTTTCCACCAGAGCCTTAAATTCTTTAAACCTATCAAATACTTCATATTTCTTCTTAAGGAAATATATCCATGTATTCCTTGAGAAGTCATCTATAAATGATACATAGTACACAAACTTACCCTGTGATGGAACTTTTACAAGTCCAAACACATCACTGTGCACAAGCTCTAATATCCGTTTCATCCTCTTACCACCAGAGGGGATACTCACCCGATTCTACTTCCCATATACACAATTTTCACAGAAATGAAAATCCAGAGAGCTATTACTCATATCTTCTACCATACCTTTACCATGAAGTATTCGAAGGCCCTTCTCTCCAATATGTCCAAGCCTTTGATGCCACAACAAGCTCTTCTCTCCAGAGACCACTAGATTTTCTGCTCCATTTTCAGGAACCATAGAACTATTGCACTCGTCAACAACAGTGATACCTTGCAGCTTGTACAGAGTTCCAATCCGAACTCCTCGCATCAATACCAGTGCTCCTCGAACCATCTTGCAGGTATCCTTCTCGAACACTATATTTACACCTGCATCATCCAACTTGCTTAGAGAAATCAGATTTCTGGCCAATGCAGGAATATGCAGAACACCTAGAAGGGTTCTAACCCTTCCACCTTGCAACTTCAACTTTACTTTTCCACAACCAATGATTCTAGCCTTCCTATCATCTCCTAAGAAGACATCACCACCATCGTATTTCTCATACACGCAGAACCACTCTCTATGGGGAGTGAAGTGAAAGGATGCACCTGAGTCAATCAACCATGCCTCATGATCTACATGTGTACTTGAAGAAGCCAAGTACACTCCCCACCTTCATTTGAGGTGGTTTTCGCCTCTGCAGAAGGACGATCATCAGATCCCCTTTCCTTTATCAGGAGCTTTAGATTTACACTCCCTTTTGAAGTGCCCTTCCTTTCCGCATTTCTAGAACACCACCTTTGTAGGTTTTCCTGGAGATTTAGATCTCCCTCTAGATTTAGATCTCCCACTCGATGACTTATTTTTGTTTCTGTTCTGGGACCGTCCTCGTACAGACAAGGCATCACCATTCTGGTTGTCCATATTTTTCCGTCTGATCTCCTCCGTCAGCAAGGCTGAGACTATTTCATCAAACTGCAAAGCAGTTGCATTGCTACCTATTGCAATAACCAGACTATCCCACGAGTCTGGTAGAGAACACAACAAACTGATGCACTATCTTCATCTGAAATTTTAATATCAATAGATAATAATTGACTTACCACAGTATTAAACGCATTTAGATGCTCTGTCACCGAGTCTCCATCTTTCATCCTTAGGTTATATAGCTTTTTCTGCAGGAACAGTTTATTCACCAGAGACTTAGATTGGCTACAAAGTCCCTAACCTATCCCACAAGCCTTCGTCATAGCTTCAACCTCGATACATTCAACAATATGAATCTGAGACACACATCGTATTGTGCTCTTTGCCTTCCGATCCAGCTTCTTCCATTCTTCATCGGTCACTCCCGTTGGTTTAGTACCCGGATCTACTGCAATCCACTGATCTTTATCCACCAACAGATCCTCCATCTTGATTTCCACAACTCAAAACTCTGACCATTGAACTTCTCAATCTCTATCTTTCCGCTGCTCGCCATCTTCTTTCACCACCAGAATCGATCTCGCAGATCTCCCAATGAACAGGGTCTACCACAGGCCCGAGCGAAACCCCTCAGCAACAAAGGCATCCCCTTGAAGCCAAAACAACTCTGATACCAAATGTAGGTTTTAACCTTGTACAGAAATTACCTACATACGAATTGTAAATCACAGGAAAAATAAACAATGCGAGAGCATAACACATAAAACACATATGCACAGAGATTTCCCCCTGGATCCCAAAACCGGGACTACCAGCTTGATTTTTCATTTATGTTCCTTTCAATTTTACAATACATATTTATACATGCCAAAGCATCCAATACCATGGACCGAAAACCATTGCGTCCAAAACCATGGACTGAAAACCATAGGGTCCAAAAAAAATTTTCCTGGGGCGTTGCCTCGGACCTCGTAGAGTGGGGCTACCCGCCCCCCTCAAACCCCCCAGACAGGGGGGGCTACCACCCCCCCCTGTGATCCCCCCACTGTGCAATCGGTGCAACAAAGGGGGGGCTCCAACCCCCCTCTAACCCCCCGGTTCACTATGTAGGTTAGTCGTGGAAAGAATATAACACAACCCAACAAGCCTACCTGTAGTTCCACTTTCCTCTCGACTTCCTTGTATCGATTATATTGATCTTTCTCATACTTAAACCGCTTGGAAAGTACCCTATCAACACAACAAAAGATGAAAACTGATCAAAGCATACGATCCATTGAATATAAATGAAAGGAATCAGAAGCAATTCATACATATAAGCATTATGAAAGAACACTAATATGGAAAAAGGTTCAAACACTTTATTGGATAGATGAAGGAATTATAGCCATCAGTGTCTGATTCAAATTCATTCCTCTAGATTGGATCCCATCCACATCACATCAGAAGCAAGACAAGCTTGTGACATCACATGATTTGCTCCAAATTCAAGTCTCATAGCATCATAATCTCCTTACAATTCAACATGGTTTAGCCCCTGATCACTTAGATGAGTGGTCAATTTATAGGAAGATGAAGGAGGTTTTGTCATTAATGGTGACATTGAATGGCCTTCCATACTTAGAATTAGTTCCATGGAGGAAGGGATGAGAGGAAATGATGATCTTTAACTCATTCCTCATCCATTTTCGAGCTCATAGGAGTTGATAAGATAGGGAAACTTCTAGATGACTCCACAAGATAAGAATATTCCCAAACCCTATGTGAATTTCACTCATTATTTCCCAACGTAGGTGAAAGGAAGCCTAAGTGCTCTACAGAGCACACTGGCAATGGACTTAGCTGCTATGCAGCGCACCTTCATAAGGGCTTACCTGCACTGGTCCCTCTAGAGGCAAAATCTGGATGTCTTCATGTCATGAAACAGTCTAGGAAGGAGGCATTCAAAGGGTTTACTTGTTTAGGGCATGAAAAACCTAATTTTAGGGTTTTATGAGTCCTAAATCACTGATCTGAATGCTAGGATTTGATGTGACCAAATGGATCTGTAATAGTTGGGAATGGCAACTTCCTTCCTATGGCCTTAGTGATAGCCCGAGCAAAGGTCTAGCTTGATTAAAAAATTAGCACCATGCAGTTCATCAAGTAGATCATCAACTATTGGAATAGGAATTTTTTCCTTGATAGTGAGCTTGTTAAGGGCCCTAAATTCGGGACACATGTGCCATTATCCATCTTTCTTTAGAATCATTACCACTAGAGATAAATAAGGGTTAGTGTTGCGATGAATACCACCAACTTTGAGGAGTTCCTTGATTATTTTTTTGATTTCATTCTTTTGTGCAAAAGGATGTCGACATGGGAAGACATTTGGTGGTTGGGAAGCATAGAGAAAATGGATGATATGATCATGTTCAATCCTAAGGGTGGGAGATCCTTAGGTTTGTCAGAGACCAACTGGTGGAAATCTAATACCTATTGCATATTAGGATGAATATGAAGAGGAGTGGATTGAATGGCCTAGATGGCATTAAATTAAGTTACTATCCCATGATGGACCTTTTTTAAAAGCTTCTCCATTTTATTCGAGTTGATGATAGTAGGAACAAATGCTTGGAATCCCATCAATGTATGAGTGTGGTCCTTCTACTTAAAGCGCATATATAACACCTGTAAATCAATTGTGATAGGGCCCAGTGTGCGAAGCCATTCAGCACCAAGGAAAATTCTGCAACTACCCGTTTCAATGGAAAACATGTTGGTTTTGAGGTCATAATCCCCTATATGAAGCTTAATATTTTAACAATGTCCTTCAAATTTCATGGTCCCCCCATCATTGATAAGGACTTGGAAATTAGATACCACCCATACAAACAATGAATAGATTTTGCTACTCCCTTATGGATAAAGTTATGTGTGTTGCCACTATCAATCAACACCAACATTGTACGATGTTTAATAAAAAGTCAGATTTTCACAATCTAGGGTGAAAAAATTCCATCCAAGGCATGTAGTGATATAACTAGATCATCTAATGTAACTGTGAGATCATTGTTAGGGTCGGTTTGGGGTTCACCCACTTCTTCCTCAGACACTTCAGTGGATGGAGCTTCATAAGCTGAGTTTTTTCAGTAGCATCAATTTGAAATAATTTTGGTTCCTTGCATTTATGTCCTAGGGAGTACTTGTCATCATAGTAGCAACATAGTCGTTGAGACTTTTTAAACCTTAAGTGTCTAGGTGGGGCTCGTAGCCTGGGTGGAATGTGCCTTTGTGATGAAATTTGGATGATTGGATTGGGCATTTAAGGTGAATTCTACATCTAATACCTTGTGGCATGCATCCAACCAAGTATTTGGGTGATGCATTCAGACATGGGCTTAGATGGCTTCCTTTAAGCCACTAATGAAACATTCCAAGTAAAAGGAATATCCTAATACTTCAGTTTTGATGGCCAATTGTTCAAAATATGCAATGTGTTTTCTTACTGTACCTAATTTCCTAAGCTTAGTGAGACAACCCAAAAAGTGAGATTTCCAATTAAAGTAGTCACAGATGGCTTTTGAGAACATGTTCTAAGTCGGCCTCCCTAGATAACATTTATGATGCCACTACCACAACTACCATCTCTCTTGGTCCAATTAAAGGGCTCAACTTGTAGTTTAGTTCCATCCTCCTAGATATTATTGAGGAAATATTGTTCCATTTGTGCCACCTATACTACAAGTTTAGAGCCATCAAATTTGTACATGTCCATCTTGGGTGTTCGGTGGCTCAAATATTGGTAATCTCCATGGAAATGACTGTGATGAATGGATTCTCCTTCTATGTCTGCATCAACACTATGTTTTTCCCTCATGGGTTCGTGAGGCATATTTATAGCTTCCAAAACTTGCATGAGCTGGGTGGTAATGGAAACCTAGAATCCATTGATTTTTTTCTTGAGGTTGTTGACCTTATTGGTAGCCCTTTTTGTAGCCATAAATTGAGACCTTGTACCAAGCACACAATATTGCTTGTCAAATTTTGAGCTCACTTAAGATTAGTATGCTTGGAAAGAATACAAGATTAGGAGTCTAGTGATGCAGGTCACTTGAAGTCGTATCGAGAAAAATTTGGGACCACCTGAAAATTGGGGGCTTACAAGTAAATGACACCACTGTGATCAACTCTTCATCCTGAATCTTATGGGATAGGTCTCTTGCAAGCGTCTATAGATGGCCCTAGATTTGTTTTTTTTTTCTTACTCTCCGAGCTGATCAATACTACAGTGGAGAAATTCTAGAAAGCTTGATACTACCAAATATCTTGTGAATATTAGGCTTAGACGTAATAGAAACCCTAAGGCCTTAGTACTGAAAAATGTGTTTTGACAATCTGATCTGGACTATGGCAGCCAAAACCCTTACTGCACAAAGAGTCTGATCTATGTTATGAAAATTACAACTATTGAATCTGATCTATACAACAGTGGGAAAACCCCAACTGTTGGATCTCATCCAGACAACGACGGTCGAACCCCAACAATTGATTCTGATTTGGACAAAAAGGTAGGGGGTGATGATTAGATAGTTGATGGAACTATGGTCTCAAAGTAGTATCAGGTGCTACAGATCAAAATATATCTAGGGGTCCAACAACAGTACTAAACCCAAGATTTCAGAGTGCTAACTAAGGAGGATCAATTGTACCCTTAGCCGTACTACCCAACTACCCTATTTTATGTGTGAGTAATCTCCCTGAGTGTTGTTCTCAGTGTACTATAGTAGCAAGATGGTCGACTGCTTATCTAAGGTTATGTTTCCGGTTACCTTGGGGGGGGGGGGGTTTCTAATACCCAAGAGTATGTGGAAGTGTAGTCTATGTGGGGTTCTATCTAATGTGCTACTACTCGAAGTGGTAACCACAAGGGTTACAAGGGAGTCCAACAAGTGGGACCACCTCTTGTATTTCCTACGTGCATGCCTCCCCAAATCTGTAGGTTTATGCATTCAATGACATATCACGTGGTTTAAAGATGCTTAAACATGTCTCTAGCTTAAAACAATTATGTGAAAATTAGAGGTACAACTTGCCTTCAAAAGTTCTATGATACCACTTATTATGCAGTTGACCTATGAGAAAACCAGAATACCATTAATACAAAACAATATGGCTCGAAGCACAAAAATATCACATGAAATGAGATAAGCTACATAGATATTTTATTATTCAGAAGTAGAATCACTTTCTTCTTCAAGGGGGAAAACTCCAATAGAGCAGAGCTCAATTACAGTAAGACTAGATACTTCTTCCCTTTCCATCTAAGACTATTTATAGTTTTATAACATCCAAAACCCTAACTACTAGTGATCCCTTGCATAACAAAGGTTAACCACTTTATTTATTACCTATGACTCGTTTATAACTAATTGTGGTCCCTTTTTTATAATGCGGGTCAACCACTCACAATTATTATTATTGTGGATAACGGCTTACGGGTTTTATTAACTCAACTAACTAACTATGGCTCTGATGAGGCTTATTACATGAATAAGGGAGTTAGGGTTATACCCTAACAATTTTACTCCAATGTCTTCCTCAATGTAATTCACATATGGTTAAGGTACACTTTCAATGTAAGGTGAAATTCATTCCTCATGCAATACAATAATATTTTTTCCAGCTTTTGGAAGAGATATAGGATTTCCATCCATGAACATATATCCACTAGTTAAGGCATTTTGGTCTCTTCCCAAAATAATGGATTAGTTTCTTACCGACATATTGATTACCTAAATATTACAAGTTGTTCAAATATCTGGATGTGCAGATAAAACCAAAGTCACATCCTTAATTTCACTGATTATGGTTCTCCATTGTTTGTTGTAAGACAACATGCTTTTGTAATTTTTGTTAGTGCATGATAAACTTAAATTTTGCATGATAATATTAGACATTATAGTTGGGCCAAAGCCACCATTAATTAAACAACAATGTGCAATCTTATCCATAATCTTCATTGAAACATAAAATGAAGGTTTTTTTGACTAGAATGTTAGAATTAGGCATACCTAAATTATTTATGTGCATTTCTTCTTTTTCTTCTTCTTCCATTTCTATTAAACTAGCAACGGTAGAAGCTTTACCTTCCATAAAATTGAAGGTGTTTTTGTTGCTCTAGAAGCATAGCCATATTGAGTAGTGAAGCATCAGCTTTGATAGTAGCCATTTGCTTCAATATACTATATTTAGATCAAGAAGGAGGGGTAATTCTTAATTCACACTATTGTGAGTCTTTGACAACTTAATTAGTTACAATGTTTCAAGAATCTGATGATTATGAGAAATTACTTTGGGAAAATGTAATCTTGTGAGGACCATTCTTGCCTCTATTATGGTATGACTTGTTTCTCATGTCTAATAATAAGACATCATCTCTAGGGGCCAATCTAGTGCAAAAATCATTGAATTAGGTATCTTACTAAATTTTATTTCCTTAGCACTTTTCCATACCTCACAATCATTATTTTCATGATTATCTTTGCATAAGTTACACGATGATCTTGAAAAGATAATCATGATTATTTTCATGATTATCTTTGCATAAGTTACACGATGATTTTGAAAATTCAAATTCTTATTCTTGGAAGGTGCTTGAATGGAGGTATTTGTAAAACCAAAAGAAATATTTTTTCTTTCAAAAGAAATAATTTGATTACTTATATCATAAACATGTTTCATTATGGTAGAAATATCAGTTTGTTTATTTGCATCATCAATAAATAATCCTATCTTATTTAATTTCTCTTGAAATTCTAAACAAGTTTTTAAAGTTGAACCCAAACTATTAGCATTATTTTCTTCCAAACAATGACGATAAGAGGAAGGTAGTGTGTTATAATACCGCATCAAGGCAACTTAATTCTATGATTTTCTTATTTCGAGAATTTGATTGTATAACTTAGTGAAATCTAAATTAAAGGATTTAATGGTTTCACCTTTATTACAAACAGTATTATGGATTGCATAAAAAATCAAGTGTGCTTTGAGGTTTCCCATAAGTTTATTTAAATCAATAATACAATTCAACCGAAGTTAAAAATACCTTGGGCATTAACTCAAGGAAATCAACAATAGCTTTCCCCTCTAAAGAATACAAAAATACACATACATGTATCATATCCACTAACACTTTATATTGATCAATTGCATGTAGACCGTAGAAGTGCACATACGTTGCTCACTCCTAGTTTTTCTTTCAAGCACATAGAAACACGATCATTGTATCAACAATTTAATATATAAAAGTTGGATGGTTTTTTTCTTACTGAAAAATAAATAAATAATTGTATCATTGTCATTAAATAATTGTATCATTGTCATTTTCCCTAGTATTGTGTCAAACATTTGAAAAAGCTATCAAATGTTCATTTTACTAAGATGATTCTGTTTCTTCAAAATTTTGGCAAATGATCCTTGAATTGGAGAGGAATCATTCTTGGAGTTAAATTATGTGTCATGGAGTAGAATTCATGTCTTCTTCAAATCTAAATAGCCATATTGTTTTATTATTTTGGTAGTTGTTTTTATTGATTGAACATGCTTGAAACTATGATACATACTTATGATAAAAGCAAAAGAAGAGGATTGAAAAGTGACAATTATTCTAGAACTCTTGGAAGAAGTCTTATGATTTATAATGGAGAATCAAATCTAAATACACTTGTTACTTCAGTTTTGGAATCAGATAAATATTTCCTAAACTTTATTTGAGTGCTTACAAAAATCAGTTTATGTCTCCTAATTTCCAAGAAAGGGTCAACTTCACGTGAATTGCCTCTTTTCCTTTATGAAATTAAAAATTGTTCAGACATAAGACAATCTACTAACACTATTGATCATTACAAGCATGTCTATCTAAGGTTTTTTTTCATTCTTAGATTTCAATTTCATGTGCTATAACATCATAGGATATCTAAAGTTGTTCAAGAGAAGGAGAGTTATAGGAATATGATCAAACAAACTAGAAGTAATAATTATCTAATAAATAAAATGGAACCCTATATCTAGTTATTGATAATTTGGATAATTTATAAAAATATGAAATATTCAAAACAAAAGATCCATGGAGTAAAATTACTACCTCGTATGGTCTCCAAAATCAATGTTGATAATGAGAAGGTCTAATACTTCGTGTGCAATAATTTTAAATCTAGCAAGGCTAGACGAGATATGTGAGAATGTAACCCTTGTCTTGTAGCCTTGATAATATACAACCAAATTGAGACTTCAATCTCCTCATCTAGAAATTGGTTTTTATTTTATAAAATTTTAATTTTTAAATATATTAAAGTGAGATAACTCAAGATGCTAAAAAATAAGAAAAATGAATTAAAAGGGTTTTAGCTCAAGTGGCTTGGTGAAAAATTGGTTTCCCCAACTATGTCGAGTTCAAGTCTCTGGAGACATATTGTAATGGGTCATTTATGGAATTTATGAAATAGTTGTACCTAGTGTAATAGTGACAATCTATATTTCAAAGTTACTGATTCTCCAAAAAATCTCATTCCTATTAAAGAAAAAGAATAAGAAATATGAAATTGTATATGCATAAGTGAATTAATATATCAATAATAAATTCAAGGTGAAAATAGGCCTAGATTAAAAATCAGTAATTTATTATTATTATAATCCAATTTGAGTCTTAACTGAAATATGTCCTTACAAAACCCTCCAAGAGTTAGGATCATGAGAGTACTTTAAACAACAATATGTCAAATAATCATGCAATGGAAACAAGGTGCCCAAATAAAGAATTAACAAAGTCTTTGATGGATCACTTCAATTAACACTAAATCTCATTAAATTTTGCAAGAAATCAGACTAATTAACATTGAAATAATTTAGAACTTCTAAATAGAATGAATAGAAAATTAAATCGAAGCAATCAACCTTGAAGAAAAAAACTAGATAACACCAAACTATATTTCATCACTACCTTTCAAGTTGTCCAATGCAATAAACAATATAGTCTTGGTCTTGTAAAATTCAAAAGGGATGAATAGAAGAATAAAAGTAATCTTTCAAGTTATAGCATACCTCTACAAATAGTTTTCTATTTTACATTTGTGATTCCCTTTACTTGTATTCCAATAAAAATCAATTTATTTGTTGAGCTTCCTATAATTAATTGTATTTATTAATTTATGAAAATAAGAAATTGTCTTAAGAAAATGACAGATTACAAATATTTTACTTAAATGTAACTATAAGCAAGTGGGGTCCCACTAGACGCTTACTTACCTATTAAATATTTACTTTTCACCTTGTAACTCCCATTCAAAAAATAAAAATCCACAAGTAAATTTGAGACTCCAACATATCATATAAAGTCAGAATGTCGTCATCACACACACACACACACACACACACACACACACACACACACACACACAACAAAAAATATGTCCATAAATATCATGTCCAAAATATTGTTCATCAAATGTGTGAAAATAATAATAAATAAAGGTCACCATGTCTTTGGATGAAAATCCTGGAATGAACTCCCTCCTTTTCCTTCTAGGGAAAATTTTAAGGATCGAAATTTATCTTAGTGTAGAAACTTTCGTGAATCTTACTAGTACCTAATATGAAAATTGTGAAATGTTTGGTGATATTTTTGTAAAAATATTCAAATTTCTAATAATTTTATATAGTCTCTATAAAATTTTAGATAATTTTAAGGTAAAATATTTTTTTACTATAAAATTTGGGCGAATAATTTTTAGGAAAAATAGAAATTGGCAAATCATTTTTATGAAAACACCATGAAAAATTCACCCACTTACAAATATTAGCCCCTAAAATTTTCCGTGTTTCCTTCTACCTTATCCTTAGCTATACGAGGTTTAGAAGTATAGGTAGAGTCATTTGCTTCTGATTCGGGATTAACTATGGGTTTCTTTCCTTAACTTATGGGATTGTAGTGATGGGTTGTTTTGAGAGAGACTTAGGAAATGAGGTCACTAATGAGATCACCTAATCTAGGACAAGGGTAGATGAGAAATGAATATGCATCGCAAGCCAACATATAACACTAGAAATAGGTTGAGTAGGATTAGGGTTCCAACCATCATTGGCAAATGGCTTAGGAGAGGCAAATATGTTAGCAATAACTAGAGTGGTTGCAATTCATTATTGGGTTGAGTTGGTGGGGAAGTAAAGCCAACCCGATTGCCAAGTTTAATTTGACCAATTGAAGAATATAGTTAAAATTTTCTAAATTTGCATTAAAATGTATAGAGAATCGGATTCCCTTGTTTCAGATTTCTTGTTAAAACATATATAAGCCTTCTGCCCCATCCTCCTCTATTACGCCTATTATTCTTGCTGAAAAGGCTCATCTAGAAATATAATTCAAAATCACAACATCAATAATATGAAGCATCATACAACAACTGAAAGTTATGCAAATTTTGAGTTCTCTTCTAATTGTACATGCTTCTATGGGGCTCTGTTAGGGTTTTGCTAGGGCTTGGACGTTCCTTCGACGGCGTTGACAGCGCCCCAGTCAAGCTCATCTCTGAAGTGATTAGATCGCTGCAGCGGTACAGATCTGCAGCGCACCAGGGCCTCACAATGGCTCAGCCGCAGGGGGGGGCGTCAGTGCCCTCCCCGTCGCAACAAGATCCGGCGCACAGCGTCGTCTTCGGGTCAGTAGACAGAGAGGTTCTGAACAGGGGGAAGATACCCCAGGACGACAACAAAGGAAACGGAAATCGTAGGGAGGAGGAAGGCAATCCCCAGAAAGGTACTGAAAAGCCTGAAGAAGGTCTGAAGGTCACTTCATCAACTTGCAGACCAGTTTCCAAGGAAAGACCATGAATCGAGCTGCCAGGAGATAAGATAGAAGGAAGAATCGAGTTCATGCGAGATCATGCCATCATAGGGAAGTTCATAGGGTTCTGGCCTACTGAAAAATCCCTAAATGGATGGATAGCGGCGAAATGGAAACCAAAGGGGGATGTTACGCTACAGCTCAGGCTGAAAGGTTTCTTCACAGTAATTTTCTATTGCTTGGAGGACAAGCACAAAATATTAGTGGGAGGGCCATACTTTTTTGACTCGGACGGGCTTTATCTGAGGGATTGGATCCCAAAATTCAACCCAGACAAGGAAGATCTAACCTGGGCGCTTGTCTGGATTCGGTTATACTCCCTCCCAGATGAATATTGGGAGGAGGATGCTCTCAAAGGAATAGGAAATGGGGTGGGAGAATATATTAGATCATTGGAATAAACCAAGACCCGTAAGTATATTTCCTATGCCCGAATTTGTGTTTTTATTCACCTCAATGAAGCCCTTCTTGATTCGGTCACTCTTGCCCATCGGGATGAGGAATGGATCCAACCTCTTGATTATGAGCATGTTCCTCTCCGATGCCGAAAGTGCCATACCCTTGGTCATATCTTCAGGGATTGTCCTCAAAACACCCTATCCAGCCTTCCCGACTCTTCTGAATCCCCTGCTCAGGATGGCTTCACCAAAGTCACTAGCAGGAAGCGTTCTCACAAAAAACCCCCAAATGGGTTCAGACCCCAGCCCTCCAAGTCTCATGGCCCAGTAACCAAGAACAGCTTTAACATTCTTGGCCAAGACTCTGAGATTTTTCCTCACACCGCTGAAGCTCACCCTGATCACCCGTCCTCCTCGTCGACTCCCCCTCCATCGCACCCCCCTCCCAAACCTTCCTCTCCTGTCATCTCCCCCTCCATTCTCAATCGGGATCGGAAAGAAGCTCCAGAGATCATCAAAGAAATGGAAGTTGACGGAAAAATGGAACGTCCCCAGAACCCAGAAAACAACACTGAAGAAAGCGATCAAGTGCAAATCATGGAAGAAGAGCCTGAGAGTATCGATCTGCATGGATTAGACATCCTAGAGCTGGAAGCAGCCTGCAAAAAAAAAGCATACGATGCCATACCAGAACTCCAACTCAACAAGCTTGAAATGGTCATTTCTCGAGCTTATTATCAAAGCCAACTTGGAATACAATCAGGTAGCCAATGGGATGGAAGTCTGCTCACAAAAAACACAAAGAAGAGAGGCAGAAAGACAGATTTGCAAAGGACAATAGAGATCAGGAAAATCCTGGTGGATTCAGGCAGATACGCACAACTGACGAAGTACTACAAACCCTCCGTCAACGGTTAATGATGAAGCTGGTATCATGGAATATAAGAGGGCTTAACAGCCCCGGAAAACTCAGGATGTTAAAACATATGATAAAAAAGGAAAAGCCACAAATGTGCTTTCTCCAAGAAACTAAGTGTAACAGTACAACGCTAGGTAGCATTCTTTCGAAAGCCTGGCCTGGTTGTAGATCGGTAGCTGTAGATGCCTCCGGAGCCTCAGGAGATCTGGCAATTGCATGGAATACACAGACGGTATCCCTTTCTGATTTTCATGCGGTGCACCACCTTATTCAGGCGACCTTTCATATCTTGGGCACCAATATTTATGGTAACTTGTCAAACGTTTACTTCCCACAAGATTCGGGAAGCAAGATAGCGCTCCTAGACACAATTGAAGCTCTCAGCAACAGCAGAAGATACCCACTCTGGATCTTTGCCGGGGATTTCAACATGATAACTAAAACTGAAGAGAAGCTGGGAGGCAGGCGCAGATTGGAGCATGAAGACTGTCACTTCAAGGACTTCATCCAAGCAACCTCTCTCATAGACATGCCGTTTTGTAATGGCACCTTTACTTGGAGTAATCGCAGGTCGAGCAAACACCAAATCACCTCAAAACTGGATCGCTTCCTCCTCTCTGACAATGCAGTCCACCTAGGAGGGGACATCTCAACAGCCATTCTTGCTCACTCTGGCTCGGACCACTGGCCAATAGCACTGCAATGGCAAAGGCCAGGTAACATAACCAAATGACCCTTTCGATTTGAAGGATTTTGGCTCACGCATCCCACTTTCAAGGATTTTGTGAAGACTCAGTGGGCCTCTTTCACTCCCCCAGAAGGATCAAAGATGTACCAATTCCAGCAAAAGCTTCGATTTCTCAAAGATCACCTGAAAAGGTGGAATAGGGAAACCTTTGGAAACATCTTCAAAGAGCAGCAAAAGCTCACTCAGGACCTGGAGATTCTTCACCAAAGGGTCATCATTGCAGGGCACTCGGAAGCCACCTTGCAGCAGGAACGCCTCATCCATAGCCAGCTGGAGAACAGAAGAAAGCAGGAAGAGATTTATTGGAAACAAAAGTCAAGGGTCAGATGGCTGAAGGAGGGTGAGCGTAATACTAAATTCTTCCATAGAACTACTGTTCAGAGAAGAATGCACAACAACATTCCCTTCATCCAAAAACAGTCAGGGGATAAAGTGGAGACCCATGAGGAGATTGAAGAGGAACTCCTCAACCACTTCAAACAGATCCATCAAGACCAAAGAGAAGACCGGCAACAGGCCATACACAAAATCATGAGCAACATCCCTAAAATCATTACGGAGGAACAAAACGAACTCCTAATGCGCACTATTCTTCCTTAGGAAGTGGACGAAGCAATGAAGCAGCTTAAAGAAGGCAAGGCCCCGGGGCCAGACGAATTTTCCACCACCTTCTTTCACTCCTTCTGGGACATGTTAAAGGAGGAGGTCTGGCAGATACTTGAAGAATCAAGGGCAACACGCTGGCTCCTGCCCTCTCTCAACGCCACCTTCATAACTCTCATCCCCAAAGAGGAGGACTCTATCACCCCTGACAAATTCAGGTCCATTGCGCTTTGCAATGTCATCTACAAAGTAATATCAAAAGTCATAGAAAATCGTCTGAAACCTCTTCTTCCTGGGCTCATCTTCCCGGAACAGTCAGGGTACGTGGAAGGGCGACACATAATGGATGGCATCCTGCTCTCTCACAAAATTATTCACTCCCTCAAGCACTCAAAGCAATCAGGTATGCTTCTCAAACTAGACCTCTCCAAGGCATTTGACAAGCTAAGCTGGAATTACATTCATGATATGCTAATAGCTTTTGGTTTCTGCTCTCCTTGGATCCGTTGGATCATGAACCTGATCACCTCCACTCATTTCTCTATTCTCGTCAATGGCATCCCCTCCCGTCCCTTTAATCCTTCAAGAGGTATTCGCCAAGGAGATCCCCTTTCCCCCTTTCTCTTCGTCCTTATGGCTGAAGGGTTAGGGCGGCACATCAAGCGAGCCCTCCTCTCTCATTAGATCAAAGGAATCTCTGTGCATAGCTCCCCTGCCACCTCCCACCATCAGTTTTTTGACGACACGATGCTTTTTGGTTATCCCTCTGCCCAAGAAGCCCACCGTCTAAAATCCCTCCTTCAAGATTTCTCGGAGGCCTCAGGCATGCATATCAATTACTCTAAATCTCAGATTTTTTTCTTCCATACTCTGCCCTCAGTCAAAACTGCTGTTTCTCGCATCCTGGGGTTCCCCACGGCCTCTCTTCCCTCTAAATACCTGGGAGCTCCCCTCTCGGCTTCAGCCCTCAAGCAACCCGCTTGGCGCTCCCTGCTTGAGAAGTTGGAAAACCGTCTCAATCTCTGGACTTACAGAACTCTTAATTTAGCCAGCCAAATCGTCCTCATCAAATCGGTCTTGCAGGCTATGCCTCTGTACTTGTTTTCTATTCTAGCTGCGCCTAAATGGGTTTTAAAAAGCATAAGAAACCTACAACGCAATTTTCTATGGAGCAGCGCAGCTAAAAATCGCAAATGGGCCTTAGTGAAATGGACCAATGTTTGCATGCCCAAGGAGAAGGGAGGCATTGAATTAAGGGATCCGGAACACAGCAATTCCATCATGAACGCCAAGATCTGGTGGCAATGGATCACTAGCCCAGATAAGCCTTGGGGAAAAATATGGACAACGAAGTATGCCGGAAATCGACCGCAAGAGGAGCTCATCTGTTTCATTCCCACTGAAAAAGGATCCACAATATGGAATGCGGCCAAGCAACACCACCAACTAATTCAGAAGCACAGCTTCTGGGAAATAAGGAACGGGCACACTGCAAGATTTTGGACTGATGCCTGGAACCAACAGCCTAAACTCCAAGATATTCTTCACCCGGCGCTAATACCTGACGGGCTGAACCAGCAGCAAGAAACAGTTCATCAATTCTAGTCTTCAGAGATGGAGCATAATTTTAGGAAATGGAAAAGGAGCGACCTAATTCTCCACCATGCAGATACGCAGCAGCAAGAAGAGCTCATGATCGAACTTAAGAAAAGAAGGATCAGGCAGGATAATGGTGGGGATATACTCAGATGGGGATATCTACCCAAGGGGTCCTACACCACTACAGAAGCTTACAGGTTGTTATGTAGCTTCCCCTCTCCCCCAGACCCTGTGTGGAGCAAGATATGGAAGCTTGGACCGTGGCCAAAAATCGCCTACTTTCTTTGGCTGGTGAGTCACAAAAAAATCCTCACTTGGGACAAGCTTAGAAAGCGGAACTTTCATGGCCCCTCGATCTGTCTTAATTGCTCTCAAAATGAAGAAACTCTCCATCATCTTCTGGACACCTGCCCCCTAGCCAGTCAACTATGGGACAAGGTTAGTTTTAGATGTCAAAAAAGTTGCAGGGGAGAGGGCGACATCGTTAATTCTTTAAGACTCTGGCCAATGGAATATTTGGAAGGAACGTAATCAGCGAATTTTCAAAGACAAGCAATCTCCATCAGAGGAAACCTGGAGCAGGATTCATAAGAACATTCAAGAGACAATGGCGCTTCAGGTATGGACTAAGGATGCCCTCCCTTCCACTGATAATGAGCGCAACATTCTAGATAATTGGCAGCTGCATCTATCCCCTGATTCTTTCAAGAGTAATGCTCCTAATATAAATAACAAGAATGACTGTCAATGGGAAGCCCCTCCCAAAAATTCATTCAAGCTAAATTTCGATGGGGCTTCCAAAGGAAATCCTGGTGCTGCAGGCTACGGAGGTATATTAAGGGACTCTGAAGGCAAATCCATACGGATTTATTTTGGGAACCTAGGGTGGGACACTAACAACTCAGCAGAGTTGGAAGGTCTATGGCAAGGCCTTGTGCAAGCAGGGAATCTCAACCTACAACCCCTAATTGTAGAAGGAGACTCCCAGATTCTCATCAACATGGCCATCCGTCTTTAGAATGGCTCGAACGCAAGGAAAATAGCACCCAGTTGGAGGCTCGAAGCAAGGTTGAATGACTTAGCACAAAAGCTCAGCAATTTTAGTGCCATCTCCTTCTTACACACTAAACGAGAGGGCAACAAAGTTGTGGATCTCCTTGCTAACATTGGGACAGAGACTGATCACTCTCTCTTATCAGGAGACACAAACATCATTTCTAACAGGCAGCAGCTCCAGGAGTGTCAAAGCCTGATCCTTGCAGATTGCCCCGGATGCGGGTGTCATCGAAATGGACAAGGCAGTGCCACATGACAAGCATGGGCTGCCACGTGAAAACGCAAGGGCCTTTAATGCCTCAAGCCGTCGAAACACTAGAACGGGAGAGGCATCAGGGCATCCTTAATGGAGCCGCTGGAGGCGATGGCAAGCCTGTGATGCGCATTCAATACAGGTCACTTCAACAGAGATGGTAATGAGCTTAAGTATGAGGATTGGTTGGAGATGGGAGCACAATGCGTGGAGAAGAATTCATGGTACATTAAGTGCATAGAAAATTTTAGGGGCGAATGTTCGCCCTTTGGCGAAATTAAGGGGTTTTAAATTTTTAGTGGGCGAATATTTTGTATCATAGTACATTTTTACAAATCACCTCAAATAGCCCACCTTATTTTAAGGGAGATGGTAAAAAAGGTAAATTTAGCCCTTGAAATTAGGAGTTACAACCTTCCATTCGCCCATTTTCAAGAATAGGTTTTATTTAAGTGAATCCATTCGCCCATTTTCAAGAATAGGTTTTATTTAAGTGAATCCTATGGGCCAAATACCATATTTATAAAAGAGTTATGGTAAATTAATAAAAATTTAAATAAATGAGAAGTATGGTAAATAAATAAAACATTTTTTATATTTACTCCATAAGTTACCTTATATACATGCAAGGGTGTAAACAAATAAAAATATAAGTAAAGTGGAGGTATGGTAAATAAATAAAACGTCTTTTTATACTT
>APFE031204672.1:90841-169314 GCA_000404065.3 Pinus taeda
ATGTATGTATGTATGTATGTATGTATGTATGTATGTATGTATGTATGTATGTATGTATATGCATATATATGTATGGTGCTAATCTGGACCAATTTTATAGACGATATAGCCTCCCCTGAACTTCACTAAGCTATATTTATTATGTGTGTATTTGGATTATCTGGTATGGTATGCTTGCAGGAAGAATAAGATCAAAGATGACTTGCAAAATGGTGGATTACAGTTCATGTGACTCTCCCTACATATCAAATGAGAAACCAAGATATATGTAATCTCCTGGAATAGTAGACACCTTGATAAGTCTAAAGGAAGAAATCAAAAGTTACAAAGAAAAAAATGACAAGATCATTCAGTCACAGGAAAAACTTGCCAAGGAAAAGGAAAAGCAAGAAGAGGTCAAAGCAATTATTCTTCAAATTTTGTCAGACTTGCAGAGACAGGGATAGACGCAGATCAATTATTGACATGAGGATAGGACTAATGGAACATATGGTAGTAGGTCTCATGATGGGCACAGGTCAGACAGGGATGACACAGCAAAAGATGGTAGGTTCTTGGATACACCTTATAGGAGAGGAAGTGGACAAGGGTTCTACTCTAGGTATAGTTAAGACAGGTATCATGGTCATCATCTCTATCATCCTCATAGGAGGAGGGACGAGGGATATTTGTTGGATGAGTTCAAGAAAGCCAAGCCACCTACATTTCATGGAGAGTTGAAGAAAATAGCACATGTAGAGGCATGGTTTCTTGGGATGAAGAAATTCTTTGAGTTGCATGATTACACAGAGAAAATTAAGGGCGAGATAGTTATTTTCATCCTCAAAGGTAAACCATACATCTAGTGGGAAGATGTGAAGCGTGTCAGAAACATCAATATAGAGGAGTTGAGTTTACATGATTTCAAGAGACTCTTCAAGAAGTACTTGTCAGAGAGGTACTACGACAGTAAAGCCAAGGAGTTCTATGAGCTAAAGATGGGATCGATGATAGATGAGGAGTACAGGACTAAGTTTCAGGATTTTTTGACATATGTGCCATATCTTAAGGATGATAAATCAAAAGTTCAAAGATTTTTCAGTGTATTTCCATTAAAATTTAAGGATCGGATTGAGTATGATGAGCCTTGGTCGCTAGAAGAAGTAATTGGGAAGTTGAAGCATTATTATGAGTAATCAAAGTGTAAGACTGATTCTAAGTAAGGTTGGAAAAGAAATGGCAAGACTAAAGGTAAATGGCCACTGAAGCGAACAAGACCACAGGATGCAGGTGAGAAGGGGAATTTTGCTCCTTACAAGAAGTTTAATGCAGTCAAGAAGGTACATGGTTCATAGCCTAGAGAGCAGCAGAATAGAAGTGATGGTAGGAGATAGTTGAAATGTTGGATATGTGGCAAGGAACATCTCAAGAAGGATTTTTCGTCATATCAAGGTGGTATGCCTTAGATCTACAGTGATCAAGGGGCACAAATAGTTAGGGATGTTAGGCAGAGCATTCCTCAGATCTATGAAACATTGGATAACAAGTAGGCAGATCACTAGGCATCTATTATCAAGATGGGTGGTAAGCTTTGTAATCAAGTTGTTTCTATTTTGATTGACCCTGGATCTAATTATAGTTATGTTAACCTGACCTTATGGATAAGTGTGGTTTTAGAAAAGAAGTGCATGCAGAGCCTTGGTTGGCGTAGTTGGATATAGATATTAAGAAAAGAGTTCATCATTGGGTAAGAGATTGTGCATTTGAGTTGAATGGTATGCCTACATCAGTGCATCTGAATGTGCTTCCATTGGGATCATACAGTATGCTTTTGGGTATGTATTAATTGTATCTTCAAAGGACTAAGGTGGATTGTTATGAAAATGCTATTAATTGCTTGGATGAAAATGGACAAAAAAGAATATTCCATGGTAAGAAGAAGCCTATATCAGTGATAATAGTTATATCTATGCAGTAAAAGCATAGTCACATGAAAGGGTGTGTATTGTTTGTAGTGCATATTTCCATAGATAAAGGTAAGGATGTTGAGGATGCAGAAGCCTTGAATATGTATCCGGTTGCAACAATTTTAGGATGTGTTTCCAACAGATATTTTAGAGTTGCATCCTCATAAGGTAGTCAAATTTTCTATTGAGTTGGTACTATGAGAAATACCAACGTCAAAAGCACCTTACAGTATGATCACTCCAGAGTTAATGGAATTGAAGTTGCAGTTGAAGGAAATTCTTTACAAGGGATATATTAGGCCAAGTGTGTCATCTTAGGGTGCACCAATATTATTTTTTAAGAATAAGGATGACACTCTCAAGTTATGTATTGATTACAGGAAATTGAACAAAGTGACGATTAAGAACATAAATTTGTTGTCAAGGATTGATGACTTGTTTGACTAGTTGAAGGGAGCAATGGTGTTCTTGAAGATTGATCTGATATTGGGATATCATCAGGTATGCATCAAAGAAGAGGACATCTACAAGACTTCTTTCCGGACTAGGTATGGGCATTATGAGTTTGTTATAGTTTCTTTTGGTCTAACTAATGTTCCAACTACTTTCATGTGTTTAATGAATCGTGTGTTGTGTGCTTCTTTGGACAAGTTTGTGATTGTATTCATTGATGGTATATTGATATATTCTAAGAATGTGGAAGAGCATTTTGGAAACTTAGCGGCAGTGTTGATATTTCTAAGAGAGCATTAGTTGTATGCCAAGCTTAGTAAGTGCAGTTTCCTTTAGATAGAGGTACATTACTATGGACATGTTGTTTCCAAGGAAGGTATAGCAGTTGATCCAAAATATATTAGAGCTATCATGGAATGGGCAGCTCCAAGAAATGTGTATGAAGTTAGATAATTAATGGGGTTATCAGGTTACTAAGAGAAGGTTCATTAGGACCTTCTCATGAATTACCTATCCTATTACATCATTGTCAAGGAAAGGAAACAAATTTAAATGGATAGACGAATGTGTATCTATTTTTTAGCAGTTCAAGTAGTTTCTTGCCAACGCTCTAGTTCTAAATATTTTGGATCCAGATAAAGATTTCGTGGTGTGTATAGATGTGTTATGAAGCCAAACCATAAAATAGAAAAAAAGATAGATCAACGACTTCAAAATCAGCCTCTTCAAGGGAGCAACCTCCTTTACATTACACAAATGAAAAATACTTGGATGGTACAAATGGAAAAACCTTCTTTCTATTTATAGGAGTCTAAGGGGTCACAATATAATCAAAGCCGACATAACAATAATAATATATGTGCTCAATAATAACAATAGTGGGCTTTTATGGGGCACACTAATAACAATATGGGGACAATAGGGGCACAACAATAATAATAAGGGCTACAATGACAATAGTAATGGGAGAATAACTAGTATTATAGGGACCTAACATTCCCCTCTCCTTCAAAAAAGTGTTTTCTTCAATGCTTGAGTAGTTTTGGATGCTTCTGTATAAAATTATCATCCTCCCATGTGGAATCTTCAGCAGGTAAGTTCTTCCACTTCATGAGATACTCTAAAATTGATCGATTTCGTAGCTGTCGAGTTCTTGTTTTTGTGACTGCTTCAGGTTCCAATATGATTTTTCCTTCCTCATCAAGTTCTGGAAATATTGTTTGAATTGGGAGCTTGTCACCTATAACCTTCTTTAAGCATGAAACATGGAAAACTGGGTGCACTTGGGAATCTGCAGGAAGCTCCAATTTGTATGCCATAGTACCAATATTTTGCAACACCTTGTATGGACCATAATACTTTGGTGATAATATATTGTCCTTCTTAGCCTGCTTGAGGGACATTTTCTTATGTGGTTGTAGCCATATAAATACCCAATCACCTACATCAAAACTTCTTAAGTTGTGATGTTGATCTACTTGTTGTTTCATTCTATTCTGCACCAAAATGAGGTTATCCTTTAGGATTTGGAGAACTTGTTGCTGGGTTGTACTATGTAACAACCCCCCATTTATGAATAACAATAGGTAGGTTAGCGATATAAATGGGGACCCTTCTTAAATTTTTATTCTTAGGTTAATAAAACCTAACTCTAAGAAATTGCCTTGAAAATATTGCAAAACAACCCAAGGATGAGATCCTTATCGCAAATCGCACTTTTCCATGTGAATATCATAAAACACCTTTAAAAATATCTGATGTGCGATCAAACCTCCCGCTATGATATCCCGATTATAAGCACCTTGTCATTTCGCAAATTGCACTTCACAAACTTCGCAAGTAATTAAGCTATGCCACTACAACCCCATTAACGATTTGTGAAATTTGATATTACGACATTCGCAATCGCATTTCGCCATATGGTAATCACAATGCTATATTGTATCCATTTGAAGATTGTGATATGCGAATAAGAGCCGTAAGCGTGTGAAAAAATTGTGTTTTAAATAAAAAGCGAACGAATTGACAGGATAATAAATATTTAGTAGCCCGAAGAGAGCTAATCATTTTCCAAGTTATGGGTAGTTAATGTTGAGTATCTCATTAAAACTTTCTCACAATCCAACATCATTTAATAAATGCTTTCAATCTTAGTTGCCCGATATTGTTTGCACTGATATATCTTGTCCATTTCAGGCAAGCTACAAAAGACATGTCATTCAGGAAGCTGCTGCAGAAACAGAAGAAGTAGAGCATTCCAGAATCCAAGTTTACATAGATGGCTCCCATATTCTCTTATATAGTCTGCAGCTCTGATGGAGGAGCAACAGCTTAGGAGGTCATTTACAACAGGCTTGAGGACGAGCGCCCCAAGATTACTGTTACAAGAGCAACAACTGACTCAACAAGACCTTTGGGATTTCAATTCAAGGACGTTGCATGTTATTTCCTTCATAAGATAGGAGTGAGGGCTAAAATCCTCCCATACACGGATATGATCAGGTAGGTGGTCCAAAACCTCACCATTGAAGATAGGCAATTCAGGAATTCAAGAAACGAACTCATGGAATTGTTCAGAGTAGAGGACATGAAGAAAATGTATCATATACCTGATCCTCGGGATATATATGATAAGACATACATGGCCAGCTTCACAAAGAAGAACCCAGATCCCTTCAAGCTAATTTAGGGCTAGAGAGTATTAAACAACAAATTCAAATTTGAAAAATTGGGTATGTATGATATAGCCTCTTTGGCAAACCCTTATAACTATGCAGCTGCTATGTCATGTAGACTATATTGGTTGCCCAATAATTCTATTTTTTTCATAGAATGGATTCCTCTGATTGATGCATGCGTTAACACCCGCATCATGAATTGGGCCACCATCCTATCTGACAACCTAGCCACCATCATTACTGAGTATCGACAGAAGATATCCTCCTCTCCAAAGAACCTTACCCCCTTCTATTTGTGTGCCTAAATTATGGACACCAGTTGTTTTTTCACTGCATTTCCAACCATGGGTTGGAAATGGACCTTACAGGAACCCTACCTTATCCACCTTAGTCATAAGAAAATATGGGAATCCCATTATATACCTCATTTCTATAAGATATGTCATTCTGTTATTTTGCCCCTGCATCAAATGATTTTCAATAACAAAGCCCCCATGTTTTCCCAAGAGGCTGCAACAGACCTTCTAGTTGTTGGCAGATATTTTATTGAAGAATGGTTCACCTACATTATGGTTTTTGGTAGTACAGCCAACCCACATGTACTTCCTTTATATGTTTCTGATAAATGTTAGCAAGGGAAATCGCCTACCAAACCGTAGGAAAAGGCCTAACTAAAGTTTTCAAAGAAAACAAGAAGTTAATATGGCCCTTTTTTCCTGTCAATTGTGGTTCTTTTGCTTTAACAAATTTTAATCATGCCATTAAGGAGTCAGCAAACATGGAAGCCCTCGGGCTTCATACATTGCCAAAAAGGCAATTCGATCCAGACAAGGTAGCACATAACATCACTACTGCAGTAAATCTCAAGCCATACAACCATGAGGATAATGATTTTGAAGACCTGTTACAGTTAGCCAAGTCCTTGGAACAAGCATTCGAATGGGCTAAAGCGAACCTAAGTCCTGAAAATTTTGAAAGATTTTGGGAATTCAGAAATGAAAGGCTCGCAGTAATCCCACTGCACTTGTTGAAGATCGAATATAAGCCTACACCAAGTGTGACTGTTAACAGTGAAGGACCCACTTCTCGCACAGCCTCTCAGGTGAATACTAAGAAAACACCAAATATGGGGAAGGCCCAATAGACAGATAATACAGCAGAATCCGGCAGGAAGTCAACTAAGAAACAGGTTCTGAGCACCCCACCTAAAGAAATCTGTTCAGAGATCAAAGGAAGTAGTTTGGAGCAGGAGTGGGATCAATTTAATCAAAAACTACAAGACACTCCCAAAATGACATATACCAAAGAGACAATGGAGTTTCAAACTCTACATATTCAGGAGAATACAGCATCCAAGCCCATGGATGAGCAATCTAAACCCATGGATGAGCAGCCAAAGCCTATGGATGAACAAGTGACAACATACCAAGAGACTGAGATTATCCCTGCTCTACCCACATTAGATATTGTCTTGAAAGTGACCAAAATCCCTCCACTTGATGTGTTCTACAACTCTCTCCACAAGCAAGTAGTAAGAATATAGAGAAAAAGGAAAAGGGTAGAAACACCTGAGCTCCCACCTGATAGTTTGGAGGGACATTCCTTTCAACCCAGTTGAGAACTTGACTAGATTTCACATTTCATGGGAGCATATGCAACAGCCATTATGGATAAAGCCATTGAAGTGTCTACTTTGTTGAGAGAAAAGGAGGAGAGAATTGCGCATCTTGAGCAGCAGCTCGAAGCAGAGAAAGAAAATGTGAACAAACAAGCATCCAAGAAGCTCACCCAATTGCAAAAGAGTATGGAGGTCTTGAAAATAAGCCACGAAGCCAATATATCAGCTAAAGACATGCAACTCCAAGAATTACAGCAAGTCGTGGAAATATATAAGGATGTTCCCACTACTGAGGAGTTCGTTAAAGAAGTTTTGGAACTGAAGTCCCTCCTAATGAAATAATGGGAACATTTATGCCAAAATATGTCACACATTACTCCTTATCTAACCACCAGTGACCAGCTGAGAAATAAGGCGATCAACTAGACAACCGAGTTTACTGATCTCAACACCAAAATCTCGAAGTTCATCGAATGGCAGGAAACAAAAGACGGAAGGAAGGCCAATCTCCCTGAAATCAAAGAGACTCACAAAGACATTATTTTCACATATTGGGATGGAAGAATCAAGCAAGATGAGTTAATAGTGGCAAGGGAAGCTGGGGTATCGAAGAATATAATTAAGGCAGTGACCACACTCTGTTTGTCACCAACCTGCTAAAGGAAGGCAGTCTAAAGGAAATTCCCAATTTAACAGCTTTGCATAAAAGCTGGCAAGAAAAGGTGGAGAATCAAAAGGAGGCAATCGCAAAATTGACCAAGACCAACTAGGAGTCGTATCGGCAATACCTCGTAAAACCGCATAGCCAGATCATGACCCTTAATTGTTCACTTCATTCGACTCAACAGATGTTGCCACCTCTCACTGATGCAATTTTCATAGGACAGCTCAAGACACATTTTGGGGCACCTCCTCAACTCAAACCAATGGCTGATATTTGTGATTTGAAGGACAAACTGGCAAACAGAAATTCATCATCTTAGTTCTGCTCATCAAGCCACAGTTTATTTTTAGAGTTAGTTAACTAGTTAGGAGGAAGGTTTTTTGAAACCTCCTCAATTTTTGTATAATCTATTTTTTCACATTAGTTATAATAGTATTTATACCCTTCTCATGCATTTAGAGAAGGCTCCATAATTTTACCAAAAACATTTACAAAGAATTCACTTTTGTAAGTTTGTGAATGCTTTGGTGGAATTATGGAACATGATCATTTCTTTTAGATATCAAACTACTTTCCTTTCTTTATGCACTATTGTGTTCTTGGGAGATAATTTGATTTGAAGAAAGGATTTGATTCATGTCATTCGTTAAATGAGCTGAACTTCGCACATATGGTACTATTATCTTGTATGATTGATTTTGTTTTATTTTAATCAGTGACAACAGTTTACTTTCATGAATTGTGTGTGAGATTTATTCTTTATGTTAAGCGTTAATTGCACTATTATATGATGCTTAGCTGAAATGGTTAATTTTCATATATATAATTCATCATATATGTGATATATTTTATCAATTCCTTTGACTAACTATTTAGTCAAAGGAATTATCTTATATGTTATCGTCTCTGTTTATGTGTTATTAATCTTTATTATCATATGTTAAGCAGATATCTATGTAGATCGCACACCACACAAAAATACATGGGTTTATACTAGAATAAGTTAGTTAGAAGATTTGCATGATAGAATAGGTCATTTATATTATCATTATTCTATTTGCAAACGCTCATGAACCACCCACTCTCATATTAAAAGCCACACTAGGAAACAGGTCCCATTATCCCCAGTCGAAGCCACCACTTTAAACGGAAAAGGAGTTGTCTTAAGGTCCGGACCGAGTGGTTATCCCCCATGTTGTCACAATGATTTTCGAGGCTTCAACATTTTGGTGCTAGAAGGAGGGCCATCCGACTATGAATGGCATGTAAACCTAAATACCAATTGAAAAACATTCATAAGAGTCAAAACCCCTCCACAACTTCTATACCTTCTAGATCTCATTTAGAATCTCTTGATCTGAAATAGAAGTCATAGAAACATCTTCCTCATCTCCTCAAGTATTAAGACAATCGCCTTCCCCATATTACACTCCTCAGTTTCCCGAAGTTCATTATTTGATATATAAATTGGAACAGATATCCATTTCTGCTGAGAAGCCAGAGAGGCCCGAAGTTTCTGATGAAAGCGTTACTTCCTTATTACAACAAAATAGTGTATTAACTAGATTACAAAGTGAAAAGCTTGGGGTAACCCCTTTTGAGTTCCCCATCCTTCTGCGATGTAGGAAAGTTACCTCACCAAGTCTGAATTGGATACCAGCGAGATCACATCGCCTTTCCATCCATTCACTTCCCCATTCACTTCTACTCAATCCATAACTTCTCAACTATCCACTTCTTCAATTAGTACTACCACTAGTAGTACAAACCCAGTAGTAAGTTTTTCACCGTATATACCTACTTCTAGACCAACCTTCCCATCTTCTCAGTCTCCAACTTAAGTTATGACCTTTCAACCTGCTCAACCTTGAACAAACCCTGGTGTTGTCCTGGTTGCAAATCCAAATACACTCCCAGCAAACCCAGAAAAATGGCTACCTAAGTACAATCTCGACGATGGTCTTCCAGCTGAAGAACATCTAAATAACTTCATGTTGGCCATGAATCTTAATGGAGTTGCACATGAAGATGTTGTAATTAGATTGTTCCCTTATACCTTCCAAGGATCTGTTGGATCTTGGTATTTTTCCCTTCCAGCAGGATCAATTAGGAATTGGGATACTTTTCAAGAAGTATTTCTTGCAAAATTTGGTGATGATAGGACCATAGAATCCTTGATTAATGATCTTTCTAATTTAAAAGCTAACTCAGATGAAAGGATCAAAGACTTCAACTCCAAATTTAACAAGTTGCTAAATAAAATCCTAGTTGCCTCAAAACCTATTGTAGATGTGCAAATAGAATGGTACATATCATCTCTTCCCTCTAATATTGCAATTTTCGTAGATCAATCCAATATGGCTACCCTTGTAGAAAACATGAAAGAAGCCCTATATGTAGAAAGAAGGATTATAGCTTTAGAAAAAATATCACAAATAGATGAGAGGAAGTGAAAGAAAGTAACATTTAAGGATGATTCTAAAAAGAAGGTTTCGAAGGACCCTTTCAATCTTGAAGGCTTACAGAAAGTATTAAAGACAATGTCTAATAAAATGGTTGAAATCAAGAAATAGGTCGCGAAATCCTCTTCTCCCAAGAAACCATTTCGCTCGTTTAAAAGGAATCCTTCTTCTGCGTCACAACCCCCGAACACCATTTCAAATGCTGAGTCTGATCAAGAAATAGAAGAAGACTCACTAGCCGAAGAGGAAGTTGAAACGGAAGAAGAAGTTGAATTAAATGAAATGTGGGATTTCATCCTCCCAAATGAAGAAGAGGCACAAGCTATGCCAGTAACTACGAGGATAAAAAAATATCCTAACACGTCTATCACAAATCAAAAACAAAAAATTGCTACTCCTATAAAGGAGAAAACATTAACAAAAAATTCTAAAACTAGTCAGACGGACCCTATTCCACTAGATTCTCCAAATGCTTCCAAAACATTGGTAGTTTCAGATACAGTGTAATATAACATAGTCGAAGATATGAAAAATAATAGAGCAAACATTTCTTTGCATGAACTCACTAAACTCAAGCAAGAACATAAAATTTTGTTAAGAGAATTAAAAGCAGTTCCTATATCCCCTTTGCCATCCACTGTAGTTACACAAGTTGCCTACGATATGGGAAAACCTCCATCATCTTCCAACAAAGTAGATCCTTCAAACATAGTCCTAATCGGTGATAGATATACTTCTCATATTCCTCCATTCCTTCTCACTTGCAAAATCTTCAACATGAATGTTCATAACTGCCTTGTTAATTTAGGAGCCTCTTCAAATATTATGCTAAGAGTCGTGTGCACAAAACTGAATATTACACCTCAAAAATCTGTAGTACACATAGTTCAATTAGACACGACAAAAGTAGAGGTACTCGGAGAAATAGCATCAATATCAATTAGGCTTTCCTCTAATCCAAAAGTTTTGAAAATAATTGATATTTTAGTGGCTGATATCCCTAAATTTTATGGTTTAATCCTAAGTAGGGATTGGTCTGAAAAGTTACATGGTTACTTCGCAACTGATTGGTCTCACATGTGGTTGGCACACAATGTTAAACCAAACCAAATTAGGGTAGAATGAGAAAAGCTCATGAAATATACAGTCACTGACCTTGAGGGAAGCAATGAACATGTTGCCTTCACCAATAACATCATTGGAAATTACTCGGCTGAGTCATTTTTGGGATCCTTTAATGCTCAGAGGTCTCCCTTCCCAGATAATGTCGTAGTGTCTCAAATAGAGAATTTTTCACAAACAGATGCTTCCAAGTGTGTAAATTTTGTAGATAAAATATTAAATAATTCTTTGTTCTTGACTCTCTATTTTGATGGTTCCAAATCTGAAGACGGTGCACGCACAGGATGTAATTTGATCAATCCGCAAGGAGAGAAAACCATGTTAGCTTGCAAACTTGAATTTCAGTGTACCAATAATGTCATTGAATATGAAGCATTGATCTAAGGTCTGTACAAAGCCATTGGCCTTAACATCAAATATCTGCAAGTCTATGGTGATTCTGAAATAATTGTGAAGCAGGTAAGAAATATAATTTGTTGTGTCTCTGGGCACCTTAAACATTATCAATAATTAGCCCAAAATCTTACTTCTCACTTCTTTGCTTTTGGCATTTCTTCAGTTCCTAGACTACAAAACGCAAGTGCTGACTTACTTGCTAATGTGGCATACAAGCTTATACCAGTAGAAGAGTTCAGTCTAGAAAGATTTTCAATAGAGTTAATCTTTAGGCCATCTATTTCTGCTAGTGTACAAATTGGAGAGTATTCAATAACGATGTGGATATAGTTAATTTCCTTACATCAAAAGGGTCCTATGTGGAGCAGATCATAGACAAGCAAGAGCATGATCTCCAAATTAAAAATGATCAAAATCGAAATCAAATCCTGAAGTCTGTAGTTAAGATGAAATATCTCTATGATCTAAAGGATATATTCAAGAAAGTTACTAACTTCAAAACTCAAAGTTATACTTTGAAATTTGAAGTAGTAAACTTAAGGTCAACAGAAAAACCTCAAAATGTCAACCTAGGTCTTGGCCTATCATCAGAAGAAAGAATATCATTCATTAGGTTATTGAAAACATACAAAGTTGTCTTTTCCTGGGATTACACAAATATCAAAACCTATTATACCTTTGTAATTCAACATGCCATACCTATGACTTCGAATGAAAAGTCAGTTCAATAGAAGCTTCACAAAATTCACCCAAACCTTGAAACTGAATTAAACAAGCTTCTGAAATCTAAAATAATCTTCCCTGTTAAACACTATAAATGGGTATCGAATATGATGCATGTAATAAAAAAGAACGGTGATATTAGGATTTGTATCGATTTTAGGAACCTGAATAAAGCTTGTCAAAAAGATAACTTTCCTTTGCCTACCATGGAAAAAATATTGCAAGCAGTTGCAGGTTCTGAATTAATGTCTTTTCTAGATGGATTCTCAAGATATAATCAAATTCTTGTGCATCCATATGACAGGTTAAAGACCACATTTAGAACCAAGTGAGGAACATACACCTATCAAAAGATGCCTTTTGGACTCATTAACACAAGTACTACATTTCAACGTGCTATGGATATTGCTTTTAAAGTTATGATTAATAAACCATTTGTTATTTACTTAGATGACATCATAGTCTTTTATAAGGATAGGAACAATCATTTAAGTGACCTGAAGCATATTTTTGAAAGATGTAGGAAATATGGCATTTCCTTAAATCCCAAAAAATCTTATTTTGCTTTACCGGAAGGCAAACTCCTTGGGTTTATACTATCCAAGAAAAGGATTTACATTGATCTCGATAAAGTCCAAGAGATCGAAAAGATTCCTCTCCCACATAACAAAAATACCATGCAATAATTCCTAGGCGAAATTAATTTTGTAAAAAAAATTGTCCTAGACTTTTCACAAATTGTCCTACCCCTTCAAACAATGATACAGAAAAACGCAGTTTTCAAATGGAGAAAACATGAAAGGGAGTCATTCAAGTTGATTAAAAAAGCCATTATTAATGCTCCTTCCTTGACAACTCCTAGCCTTCTCAAACCTTTTGTATTATATACTTTTTCATTTGATACATCTTACGCAGTAGTTCTAACATAACTAAATGATGAAAATATCGAAGCACCTATCTCCTTTTTCAGTTCTAACTTGTAAGGTGTTGAGTTAAATTATACAGTTGTTGAGAAACAAACATTTGTTGTTTTTAAAACCTTGAAACATTTCAGACCTTTTCTTCTTAAAGCCCATACAAAGATAATAGTACCCTACCCCGCAGTAAGGCAATTATTAATCCAAAGAGAAGTAGGGGAGAAAAGAGCCAATTGGGTTACTGCACTTCAAGAATATGATGTAGAAATTCGGCCAGCTAAAATTTTTATGGGTCAAATTTTTTCCAGGATGTTAACAGGAGCTTCCCAGTTATCACTAGAAGAAGATCAAGGCAATGAAGTACAAATATCAAAGGTAATATTCAATGATATACAATCACAATATGTTGATTTGAAATTTTATTTAAAGAACGGATATGCTCCTATGCACCTTAATTACAAAACAAAGCATGCTTTAAGGTTGAAATCCAATCAATATCAATTTTTTAATGATGTATTGTTTAGGAAAAATTATGGTTCAGTATTACTAAGATGCTTGGAGAAACCTGAAGCTGAAAATGTCATGCAGGAATTACATGATGGACTAGCTAGAGGACATTTCGGAGGAAATACCACAACTCACAAAATCTTGCATGCAGAATACTATTGGCCAACGATATTTAAGGATGCACATGAACATACAAGAAAGTGTAAAACTTGTCAAACTACAGCTGGAAGAGAAAGGAAGCCAGCATTCCCTTTACAACCAGTAAACATCCAACAACCATTTGAACAATGGGGATTAGACATAACTGGTGAGACTGTTCCTAACTCTTCCAAACTCCATATATTCATCCTTCCAGTTACTGATTATTGTTAAAAATGGGTAGAAGCTATCCCCTTAAGGATATCCAATACAAAAAACATTACGAACTTCATTGATTAGTACATAATTGCCAGGTTTGGCTTGCCCTCAACTTAAATGTTTGACAATGCATCTTACTTTTCTAGAAATGCAATGGTAGAATTTTCTCTAAAGCGAGGTTTTAAACTAGAATATTCAGCCAACTATTATCCACAAGGTAATGGATTAGCATAATCAACAAACAAAAACCTCATCAGAATTATCAAAAGGGCTATTGACCAAAATCATAAGAATTGGCACAAAGCATTGACATTTTCTCTATGGGCAGACAAAATTACACAGAAGGCATCTATCGGTTCTTCCCCTTTTACTTTGGTTTATGGAAAATAAGTTGTTCTTCCCACAAATATAGCAATCCCATCTCTTGCCCTAATGTAGTTCATCGATGAAAACCCTTCTTCTTCTCTCCAAGCTAGACAGTTTCAGATTCATAAGCTTGAAGAAGAATGAAGAAAGGCCAAAGCAACCCACTTCCATCATCAACAATTAGTCAAAGCCTCTTTTGATACAACCTTTGCCACTCAAAAAAATTTTGAAGTAAGGGATTTGGTTTTGAAATGGGACAAAGCACATGAGGAAAAAGGTAAACATACCAAATTTCAAAGACTATGGCTTGGCCCTTTTCAAATAATCGAGAAAATTGGACAATCAACATTTCTTTTACAAGACTTATCAGGTAAGAAGGATTCCTTGTCCATTAATGGGAAAATATTGAAAAAATACTTTTCTTAGAAGACAACCTCTTCCAATTTTGTATCATATCGCATTTCAAATTCTTAGCAAAATAAATTTTAAGTAGTATTTGATTTTGGTTTTTCAAAATAAAATCTTTGATAATATTTCTCATTTTTCGCTTCTATAAGTAAGTAAAAGTTAAAACAAATAATTAGGACATTTGAGTACCAAAGAAAACCTCATTTCTTTGAAAAACTTGATCTTGCTAAAAACATTTATTCTATGAACAATCTCTTATCTTTTTAGAGTATGAATGTTTTGTTATCAATCAAGAAAGAATCTTTAACCTAGTAAGGACTTTTCGCATATCAGTATCTTAAAACTCTATTATTATCATCCAAAACTCTCAAAAGAGTCAATGATTCACCCCATCTGATAAAAATTTCCTTTTTTAGAGTGTAATTCTAAAATATACAAAACTTAGAAGATAAAAAGTCTCATTGCGAGCTTGTTTACCATGGTCATAGGGAAATAATTAAACTCATATTACCAATACTACATATCAAAACAGGGTAATAGCCGATGATCTCATTGATCAGAAGACAAGGGGTCTCATCAAGATCCATCTTGTTCAGTTTAGTTACAACCAGTGAATGGAATTTTCATTATTAGGTTACCAAGCCTATACAATGTCTTTTAAGAAACCTCAAAGAAAATATTATATTAAAAAAAGAAAAAGGGACAAGATCCAAGTGAAATTCAAAGCAAGTGAATATCATTTCGAAATTTGAAAATTGCCTCAGATGGGATAATGAATCATTGTTGGCTAAAAGATAACCTTGTCGAGGCTATGAACGCCTGCTAGTAGCAGAGGCTCTATCAATGATAAATGAGTAAACATCAAAAACTAATCTGTAGAAAACACCTCCTATATCACTTTAACTCTTATTATTTACTGATGCAAACATTTGTATTTATATCATTACAAGAGTAAGGTAGTTGAATAAATAGTTTATGTAAATGATAATGGTTCTAGGAAAATGTTGTTTACTTTTATAACCCATGTTATTATTATTCCTATCACTCTAATTACTTTGAAAGTTTTATAAATTTAATAAAACGACTCAGAGGTAGCTGGTTCTCCCAAGTGAATCACCAATTGTTATACTATGTAACAACCCCCCATTTATGAATAACAATAGGTAGGTTAGAGATATAAATGGGGACCCTTTTTAAATTTTTAATCTTAGGATAATAAAGCCTAACTCTAAGAAATTTCCTTGAAAATCTTGCAAAACAACCAAAGGATGATATCCTTATCACAAATTGCAAATCACACTTTTCCATGTGACTATCATAAAACAGCTTAAAAAATCTGCGATGCGCGATCAAACCTCTTGCTGCGATATCCCAATTATAAGCAGCTTGTCATTTCGCAAATCGCACTTCACAAACTTCACAAGTAATTAAGCTATGCCACTATAACCCCATTAAAAATTTGCGAAATGCGATATTGCGACATTTGCAATTGCATTTCGTCTTATATTAAGCATAATGCTATATTGTATCCATTTGAAGATTGTGATATGTGAATAAGAGTAGTAAGCATGTGAAATAATTGTGTTTTAAATACAAAAATGAATGAATTGGCAAGACAATAAATATTTAGCGGCCCAAGGAGAGCTAATAATTTTCCAAGTTATGGGTAGCTAACATTGAGTATCTCATTAAACCTTTCTCACGATCCAAGTTCATTTCAGAAATGCTCTCAATCTTAATTTCCCGATATTGTTTGCATTGATATATCTTGTCGATTTTAGGCAAGCTACAAAAAACATGTCATTGAGGAAGGTGATGTAGAAACAGAAGAAGCAAAGCGTTGCAGAATCCGAGTTTACAGAGATGGCTCCCATATTCTCTGATATAGTCTACAGCTCTAATGGAGGAGAAACAACTTGTAAGGTCATTTACAATAGGCTTGATGACGAGCATCCCAAGATTACTATTACAAGAGAAACAACTGACTCAACAAGGCCTTCAGGACTTCAATTCAAGAACACTACATGTTCTTTCCTGCATAGGATAGGAGCGAGGAGTAAAATCCTCCCATACATAGATATGATCAGGTGGGTGGTCAAAAACCTCACCATTGAAGATAGGAAATTCAGGAATTCAAGAAACGAACTCATGGAATCATTCAGAGCAGAGGACATGAAGAAAATGTATCATATACCTGATCCTCTGGATATATATGATAAGACATACATGACCAGCTTCACAAAGAAGAACCTAGATCCCTTGAAGCTAATTTAGGGTTGGAGAGTATTAGACAACAAATTCAAATTTGACAAATCGGGTATGTATGCTATAGCCTCTTTGGAAAACCCTTATAACTATGCAGCTGCTGTGTTGTGTAGACTATATGGGTTGCCCAATAATTCTAAGTTTCCATAGAATGGATTCCTCTGATTGATGCATGCATTAACTCCCACATCATGAATTGGGCCACCATCCTATCTGACAACCTAGCCACCATCATCATCAAATATCAGCAGAAGAGAGCCTCCTCTCCAAAGAACCTTCCCCCCTTCTATTTGTGTGCCTACATTATGGACACCATTTGTTTTTGCACTGCATTTCCAACCATGGGTTGGAAATGGACCTTACAAGAACCCTACCCTATCCACCTCAATCATAAGAAAATATGGGAATCCCATTATATACCTCATTTCTATAAGATATGTCATTCTATTATTTTTCCCTTGCATCAAATGATTTTCAATAACAAAGCCCCCAGGTTTTCCCAAGAGGCTGCAACAGACCTTCTAGTTGTCGGAAAATATTTTATTGAAGAATGGTTCACCTACATTAGGGTTTTTGGTAGTACAGCTGACCCACATGTCCTTCCTTTATATGTTTCTGATAAATGTTAGCAAGGGAAATTTCCTACCAGACCGTAGGAAAAGGCCTAACTAAAGTTCTCAAAGAAAACAAGAAGTTAATATGGCCCTCTTTTCTTGTCAAGTGCAGTTCTTTTGCTTTAGCAAATTTTAATCATGCCATTAAGGAGTCAACAAACATGGAATCCCTCAGGCTTCATACATTTCTGAAAAGGAAATTTGATCCAGACAAGGTAGCACATAACATCACTAATGTGGTAAAGCTCAAGCCATACAACCATGAGGATAATGATTTTGAAGACCTGTTACAGTCATACAAGTCCTTCAAACAAGCATTCAAATGGGCTAAAGTGAACCTGAGTCCTGAAAATTTTGAAAGATTTCGAGAATTCAAAAACGAAATGCTCGCAGTAATCCCACTACACTTGTTGAAGATCGAAGATAAGCCTACACCAAGTGTGACTATTAACATTGAAGGAACCACTTCTCGCACAACATCTCAGGTGAATACTAAGAAAACACCAGATACAGGGAAGGCCCAAGAGAAAAATAATAGAACAGAGTCTAGCAGGAAGTCAGCTGAGAAACAGGTTCTGAGCACCCCGCCTAAAGAAAACAGTTTAGAGGTCAAAGGCAGTAGTTTGGAGTAGGAGTGATATTAGTTTAATCAAAAATTGTAAGACACTCCCAAAATGATAGATACCAAAGAGACAATGGAGTGTCAAACTCCTCTACATATTTAGGAGAATACAACATCCAAGCCCATGGATGAGTAGTCCAAACCCTTGGATGAGCAGCCAAAGCCTATGGATGAATAGGCGACAACATCCTAGCAGGCTAAGATTATCCCTGCTCTGTCCACATCAGAGATCATCTTGAAAGTGACTGAAATCCATCCACATGATGTGTTATATAACCCTCTCCACAAGGCAGTAGCAAGAAGACAGAGAAAAAGGAAAAGGGTAGAAACACGCTAGCTCCCACCTGGAAACGAGCCCATGGACATAGTTTGGAGGGACATTCCTTTCAACCCAGATGAGAACTTGACTAGATTGTCACAGTTCACGGGAGCATATGCAATGGCCACTATGGACAAAGCCACTGAAGTCTATACTTTGTTGAGAGAAATGGAGGAGAGAATTTCATTACTCGAGCTACAGATCGAAGCAGAGTAGGCAAATGTGAACAAACAAGCAGTTGAGCATCCCACCCAATTACAACAGATCATGGAGGTCCTGAAAATAAGCCACGAAGCTGATACATCGACTAAAGACATGCAACTCCAGGAATTACAGCAAGCCATGGAAATATATAAGGATGTTCCCACTACTGAGGAGTTCATTAAAGAAGCTCTAAAAGTCAATTTCCTCCTAATGAAACCGCAGGAACATTTCTGCCAAAAGATGTCACACATTACTCCTTATTTGACCACTAGTGACCAACTGACAAATAAGGTGATCGACCAGAGAACCGAGTTTACTGATCTCAACACCAAAATCTCGAAGTTCATCGAATGGCAGGAAATAGAACACGGAAGGAAGGCCAATCTCCCTAAAATCGAAGAGACTCATAAAGACATTCTTTTCACAGATTGGGACGCAAGAATCAAGCAAGCTGAGCTAGTAGTGGCAAGGGAAGATGGGGTATCGAAGAATATAATTAAGGCAGTGAACCACACTTTGTTTGTCACCAACCTGCTAAAGGAAGGCAGTCTAAAGGAAATGCCCAATTTAGCTTCTTTGCATAAAGCTGGCAAGAAAAGGTAGAGACTCAAAAGGAGGCAATCGCAAAATTGACCAAGACTAACTGGGAGTCATATTGGCAATACCTCGTAAAACTTCATGGCCACATCATGACCCTTAATTGTTCACTTCATTCGACACAGCGGATGTTGCCACCTCCCACTGATGCGATTTTCACAGGACAACTCATGACACATTTTGGGGAACCTCCTCAACTCAAACCAATGACCGATATTTGCGATTTGAAGGACAAGATAGCAGACAGCAAGTCCTCATCTTAGTTCTACTCATTAGGCCATTGTTTATTTTTAGAGTTATTTAACTAGTTAGGAGGAAGGTTGTTTGAAACCTCCTCAATTTTTGTATAATCTATTTTTCACATTAGTTAGAATAGTATTTATAGCCTTCTCATGCATTTAGAGGAGGCTCCAGAATTTTACCAAAAACATTTGCAAAGAATGCACTTTTGTAAGTTTGTGAATGCTTTGGTGGAATTATGGAACATGGTCATTTCTTTTAGATATCAGACTACTTTCCTTTGTTGATGCACTATTGTGTTCTTGGAAGATAATTTGATTTGAGGAAAGGACTTGATCCATGTCATTTGTTAAATGAGAAGAACTTCGCACATATGGTAATATTATCTTGTATGATTGATTCCTTTTAATAGTGACAACACTTTACTTTCATGAATTGTTTGTGAGATTTATTCTCTCTGTTAAGTGTTAATTGCACTATTGTATGATGCCTAGTTGAAATGGTTAATTTTCATATATATAATTCATCATATATGCAATATATTTTATAAATTCCTTTGACTAACTATTTAGTCAAAGAAATTATCTTATACGTTATCGTCTCTGTTTATGCATGATTAATCTTTATTATCACTTGTTAAGCAGATATCTATGTAGATCGTATACCACACAGAAATACCCAGGTTTATATTAGAATAACTTAGTTAGAAGATTTGCATGATAGAATAGGTCATTTAGATTATGATTATTCTATTTGCAAATGCTCATGAACCACCCACTCTCATATTAAAACCCACACTAGGAAATAGGTCCCATTATCCCTAGTCAGAGCCACCACTTTAAGCGGAGAAGGAGTTATCTTAAGGTTTGGATTGGGTGGTTATCCCCCATGTTATCATAGAAATTTTCTAGGTTTCAACATGTTGATGCTCAATTTGATCTTCCATTGCTTGAACCTTAGAATTTCCTCTTAAATATGATGTAATGGACTATGGATTATATCCATAAAGTGCCATAAATGGGGTCATTTTTGTTGCAGTATGGAAGGAAGTGTTATACCACCATTTAGTCAGAGGCAACCATTTGACCCATTGTGTTTTTTATCAAATACCAAGAAACGAATATATCCTTCCAAACATTTGTTTACTATCTTTGTTTTCCCATCAGATTGAGGATGGTAAGATGAGTTATGAGTTAACCAAGTACCCAGACAAGAAAATAATCTTGCCCCAAAATTTCCAGTGAAAATGGGATCTATGTTGCTTACAATAATCTTTGGGTTTCCAAGTAGCTTTTGAATTGTTTCAATAAATGCAGTAGCAACTCTAGCTTTAAATGGATGAGATATTGCACAAAAGTGTGCATACTTGGTAAGTCTGTTAACTACCATCGTGATGGAACTCTTTCCTTCGGACTTGGGTAAACCTATGGTAAAATCCATTTAAACCTCCTCCCAATGTTGACTTGGAATCGATAAAGGTTATAATAGACCCGAGGTCTTAATTGTTTCAACTTTATTTTGTTGGAAAACCAAACATTCCGCCACACACTTTTGAATATTAGATTTAAGGCCATCCCAAAAAAATTCCTTCTTAACCCTGTGGTAAGTTTTTTAAAATCTTGAGTCCCCTCCCAAGGGAGAGGTGTGCAATTCCATAAGAATGTTTTTTTTTGAGTTGGGAATTCTTACAGAGGTATAAGCCATATTTGTTCTATAACGAATCATTTTTCCAGCGGTGTTGGGATCTTGTTGTATCTTTTGAATGATTGCCCACACTTCTTCGCCATTCTTCCATTAATCCCTTGCTTCATTTATCCAATCTGGTTGGATAATAGAAATGGCACAAAGAAATGCTTCCACATCCTGATCCTTTCTTGAGAGTGCACCTGCAACAACATTTTGCTTCCCTTTTTGTAGATGATTTCAAATTCATAACCCAACATCTTTGTGGCCCATTTTTTCTTCTCTTCTAAAGATAATCTTTGTTCTAAAAATTATTTAAGACTATCATGATCCATTTTTATCTTGAAGTGTCTTCCCATTAGGTAGGGTCGTCATTTCTTAAGTGCATGTAGTATTTCCAACATTTCCTCCTCATAAATAGGTTTGTGTAAATACTTTCCTTTGATTGGACAACTTTTGAAAGCAATGGGTCTTTCTTTTATGTATTAAAACAACACCAATTCCATTTCCTAAGGCATCACATTCCACAATAAAGGTTTTTGTGAAGTCTAGCATAGCTAAGACCGTTGTTTAAGATGTTCAAAGGCCTTCATTGCTTCTGGAATCCATGAAAATTCATATTTATTCAATAATTTTGTTAGAGGTGTTGCTATTCTCCCATAATTCTTAACAAACTTGCGATAATACCCTTTCAACCTAAGAAATCCTCGCAAATGTTTTATGGATGCGGGGAATTTCCATTCCTTAATGGCTTTAATTTTTCTAGGGTCTACCTTAACACCTTCATGAGATACAATATGACCCAGATATTCCACCTCTTGTACTCCAAATAAACATTTGGAGATTTTTGCCCATAATTGTTTCCCCTCCAATAGTTTGAGCACCCTATCAACATGTTGAACATGATCCTTCTAAGACTTTCTATAGATTAGTATATCGTCAAAAAATACTAACACAAATTTTCTAAGGGTTTAAAAATAGAATTTATCAAACCTTGAAATGTAGAAGGTGCATTGGTAAGGCCAAAAGGCATGACCAAACATTCATAATGACCCTCATGAGTTCTAAATGTTGTTTTTGGAATGTCTTCAATATTCATTCTGATTTGATGATATCCTGAATGAATAGCCAACTTGGCGAAGTAAACTGATCCGTACAATTCATCCAATAATTCATCAATGACAGGAATGGGAAATTTATCTTTAATAGTGAGTTTTTTGAGCTCCCTATAATCCAGACACATGCGCCATGATCCATCCTTCTTATGCACCAACACTACTCAAGCAGAGAAATAACTTTGACTAGGTTGAATTATACCAACCTCTAGCATTTCTGCAACCATACGTTCAATTTCACTCTTTTGGGAATAGGGATATCTGTAAGGCTTGATGTTTGGAGGAACACCTTCTTCGAATCAAATGAATAGCATGATCATGATCACGACTAGGTGGGAAGCCTTTTCTAGTCTCAAATACCTTGGAATGATTGTCCAATACTTTTTGGAGATCTGGAGAAATAGATGATTTCGATGTGGGAACCTCTAGCGAACATAATTATGCAATTACGCCTCGTTGTTCTTTCTTCAGAAGCTTTGTCACATCATTAGAGCTGATTATCTTTCTCAGTTTCCCTGTGATACCCCTTAATTAAACTTCCTTTCCTTCTTAAAAAACAAAAAACAAAAAAACAAAAAACAAAAAAACAAAAAAACAAAAAACAAAAATAAAAAATAAAAAACAAAAACAAAAACAAAAAATGAAAAAAAAAACAAAACAAAACAAAACAAAACAAAACAAAAACAAAATAAATAAACAAAACAAAAAACAAAAAAACAAAAACAAAAACAAAAACAAAAACAAAAACAAAACAAAACAAAACAAAATACCTTGAAATTAAAAGTTATTGTACCCAAAGATTTTAGCCATTGGACTCCTAGTACAACACCAGCACCACCCATTGGAATGGAAAGCATTGGGATATTCAATACATATTCTCCCATGGATAGATTGATATTATGGCACTTTCCAAAGCAATTTATGGTTCCTCCATTTGCAGCCATCACTTGACACTTTGGTGTTGGATATATGAAGAAATTCAATTCCTTGGCTATCTTACAATGAATAAAATTATTAGTACTGCCTGAATCAATCAACACTGTTACCTTTTTTTCTTGATTTGTCCTTATATATTGAGAGTTTGAGGAGTGGTAATTCCAGCCAATGCATTACAAGATATGGTCAGATCCATTTCTTCTTTCTCTAGGGTTTTTTCCTGGTGTATATCCTATTCTTTTGATGTTTCTTATTTATTTTATTCCTCCTATTCACAATCTATGTAAAATAATTTCTTCTCAACACACTTATGACCTTTAGTGTATTTTCTATCACAACTATAACAAAGCCCTTTTGCTTTTTTTTCTTTCAATTGTTGTGGTGTCAATCTTGTAGGTTGTGGAAGGCTAGGATCAACAACGCTTCATATTTATAGTTGTGAGTGGTAGGCTTCCTTGTTTCCATAATTTTTCTTTCAATTTTTCTTTCCAACATAAATGCCTTCTCCAATGAATCAAGTTCCCAAAGGTGAACCTCATGTTGGATGTTATCATTTAAATTCCCTATGAACACATCAATCCTATGCTCCTCTAGAATATATTTTACCCTTATATTCAATTTTTAGAAGTCCTCAATGTGCTCCATCATTTAACCCTTTTGTTTGAGATTTATCAATTGACTAAAAAAGTTGTTGCTTTTTGTATCATCATAATGTATTATCATTTCTTCCGTAAAAATTGCCCAAGTGACAATTTTTTTACGAGAGAAAAGTTATCGATACCATACAAACTGATCTGGTTCCAAATATAAAGTCACAATGCATACCTTTTGTGTGTTTTGCACATTATGGAGATCGAGATATTGTTCCATCTATAGTATCCATGTTACAGGATCCTTTCCACCAAACTTCCTCATATCGATATTTGTAACATGGTGGGTATTCAATCCAAAGTTAGAGTCTATGAAACCATGATTAACATTTCTTTTGTTCCCATCATGAGTTTCCTTTACTACCCTTTCTCCATTAGTAAGCATTTCTTGTAGCAACTTTGTCAAACCTATCTTCAAATCTTCCATGTTGCCTTTAATATTTGCTTCTATTAGGCACACTAATAACAATATGGGGACAATAGGGGCACAACAACAATAATAAGGGCTACAATGACAATAGTAATGGGGGAATAACTAGTATTATAGGGACCTAACAAGATGCTTGCAAGAGAGGACTTGGTGGATTTCTGATGGAAGAGGCACAGGTGGTATGCTACAAGTCAAGGAAGTTGAATGAGCACGAGAAGAATTATGTGACGTGTGATCTTGAGTTGGCAGTTATCTTTCATGCATTTAAAATGTGGAGGCACTATCTTGTTGGCAGGAGGTTTGTATTGATGAGTGATCCCAATGGGCTGAGATACTTGACCAACCTAATTTGAATGTCAGGCAAGCTAGATGGTTAGCCATGCTTCATGAATTTGACTTCGAGATTAGGTACATTAAGGGTAAAAATAATAGGGTTGCATATGCTATTAGCATAAGAGTGCAGGTAAATCATATGGAAACTATGATTTCATATGGGACAAATTTAAATGATCAGATCTTACAGGAAGGACAACAGGATGACAGGTATAGGGATCTTAGGCACAGGTTACAGCAGCAAAGTAAAATTGATTAGGATGTGCAATATTATCTCATGGAAAATGGTTTGGTGAGATTTAGGGACAGGATCTATGTGTCAGACAACAGTGAAATCAAGAAGCGTATCTTGAGGGAATTTCATGTTAAGTCATATTCAAGTCACCAAGGATATCAGAAGACATTGACAGTTGTGAAGAAGTTCTACTATTGGTTGAATTTGAAGAAAGAGATAGCTGAATTCATCACCAGGTGTTTGGATTGTTAACAAGTAAAGGCAAAGTGCAAGCATCCAGGTGGTCTATTGCAGCTGATTTTGATTCTAGTCGGGAAATGGGAGGTCATTTCGATGGATTTTACTACAGGTTTGTCGAGAATATCTAGACAACATCATTCTATTATGGTTTTGGTCTACCTGTTGACAAGGGTAGCTCACTTCATAGTGGTTAAGCCTACTTATTCAGCTAATGAGGTAGCATACATCTTCATCAGAAAGATAGTGAGTTTATGTGGTAACATAGTTTGACCCCTTCAAAATGTTACAATTTTTTTATGGTGTGTTAACTAGTTTCCTGGACAGAGTCTCGGGCATATGTGAACTTTAGTGGAAAAATGATTTTTATACAAGATGCTAGGATATTTTGTTTTTTTTAGCGATAAGTTTTTAATTTTATGAAAATATTATGATATATTTTTATAAAATTATTTGTTTATTTAAAATATTAAAATTTTCTGAAAAAAATATTGGACCTATGGCCCAATCTCCAAGTTCATTCACCAGACGACCAAGTCCACCAAGCATACAAGGCACCAATCTAAAATTACTTGCCAATGTTCAATGAATCAAGTCACAGGCCAAGGAAAGGCTCGACAAGAGGCATGGTGCACTACGTGTCAGCCATGGCATGGAAAAATTTGTATATATAGACTCTATTAGATCCTTTTATTTGTTGCATCTGGAATATACCATATGACTCCAAACGAAAAGAGAACACTCACATGTCATACACCTAAAAAATAAATGTCAACTACTGGTGATGAAAGAAACTCAAAAAATTTCAAATTAGTTTGCACAATGAAAAAGTGAGGCCACCATATGTAAAGAGATTCATCAAATACGTGAATTTTTTGGAAAAAAATTGTGTGGAACCCTCATTTCACTGCCAACAGCCACATGGAAAGTGAAGCAGATGTCAAGTTTAAAATTGAGTTATAACTTGCAAAGGGAATTTAATCCTTACACCTAGTTGTTGAAGGAAAGAATGTAAATGTCAAGTTTCATATAAATGCACAAGAAGAATCAAATACTAAATTGTTATATGTCAATAGCTAGGGGAAAATATATAGGTATTAAACATTAAGAACACTTGAGTATCGATCACAAGTTCATTAAATGACCACATTGAAGAAGCAATTCCAACTTGAAAAATTCATTTCTCCTTCCCACAATAGGAAACATGTGTACATGGGTTCCATTGTTTTGAAATGTGGGCATTTATAAAAAAGGGCAATAGGAACAACACGGGATGAGAATTAGTCTTTGTCACATGCAATGGGTGACCCTATCAATGATTGTGGGGGAACCCCAATTGGCATTGAAATAGAAAATGCTCGCATATTATGTTGTTCGATTTATCAAGGTCGTTATTTGAGGCAGAACTCCTGTGGATTATTTTCAATAGAAATGATGGATGAACGCAGGCAAAGGTAATTGAGAGTAGTCTTTATGGTGGATATTCATCTAATTGTTCGTGTTTCATAGAATAAAAGTATGCAGCTTTCAACCGAGGACAAATGCAGTTAAAAATTGATGGCCATAATTCAATTGAGGACCCCCCAGACTAGTGATCTGGTTGCAGGTGTAAGGGATAATCGTTCAAATCCTAAAATGATCTCCTCAAGCATGGGTGGGAGTTCTTATTCTATTTCCCTTGGATTTTCAGTCATCCACCTCCTAACTTAGATATTCTACTAAAATAGTCGAATTGCTAAATTTACCTGGAAAATAGCAAAACTTCACCTACCCGAAACCGAAAGGAGTTAACACCCCATTGGAAAACTTCTCAGGTCCACCTTTTCCACAGTCCTCTACATTTCTCACATAACCAAAAGAAAACAAAGCTCCAGCTTATAATTTCTCGGATCTGAAAATTGGATTAACCCACGTATACTTTTACCACGAGACCACTGTTGGATCACGGCCTCCACAACGGATGGTTACGATCATCTGAACTTCAATGGAATTAAGCCGCAATTGAATTTCTCATCGGGTCTAAAAATTTTATTAACCACCGTTCACTTTTTCACACGATATATGTTGGATCTTGCACCTCTAATCGGACAGCCAAAATCAACTGCACTATTAACCTAGTTTGAAAAATATCATGTCCAGATTTAGGTTAAACCTAAACCCTGATTTGCACATGACTATCGTAGATCTAGCGGTTTTGTTGATCGAATGGTTCTAGGCTTCTTCAGTTCTCCTCACAAGTTTATCAGACTTTTTCCTCCTTCCACTATGATTTTAGCGCTTCCGCCAGGTTTAGCTCTTCACTAATGAATTCATAGTTTAGCTAATTAAAGTTCCAAAGGTCATAACACATTTGACTTAACTTAATACACAGTGAATGAGGAATTTAAGCATGAGAACACTAGATCATATAAAACTCTAAGTTTATAGACCAAACTGGAATTCAACAATACACAAAGATATTTCGAAGGAATTTAACCCTCCGAGATTTAACCTTTCGTGCATAAAATACATAGAGATACAAAGATATTTCAAATCTTTTACAATCTAATTCTTCATAACCATATCCAGCCAAATCCTCTTACAATAGTTCAAAACATACATAAATACTTTACATCTAACAATCTGATCCTCAATCCATGGATCGAAGCTATCTAATCCTAGATAAATACCTAAACTGCTTGATATTCTCCTTGAGCATCTCAAATAAGTATGAACTACTTGGATTAATTACAAAATCATTCAAATACCTATATTCTAGCTCAATTCCTATCTAGAAAACTTTGTAAATTGACAGCTAAAGAATCCCGCTCCTTTGCTTGTAAACTGTTTTTGGATTTTTGGAATAAAATGAAGCCTTTTATCTTTAAGCCTCATGCTCCTGCATCAAACTCCGAAGGAAAAAATTCTTTATGGGCTCATGTCCATGAGCTCTTCTACAGAACGGCCCAACTTCTGTAGCATGGTTTTTATTACCCAGGTAGCATCAGTAATTGGTTGATCTTTCCACTTGACCAGGTACTAAAAATACTCCTATCCCCTTGTTTTCTTAAACACTCTTTTATCCAATATCTTCTCTAGTTGCAATTCCTTCACTGTAGGTAATTGTTTTACCCAATCCACCTCTTGTTCTTCCTTGTCTTCTATTTTTCATCTGACTATCCCTTTTCATACCTGTACAAATCAGCAACATTGAAAATTGGAGATATTCCAATACCAGGGGCTAACTCAATTTCATATGCATTTGCAGAAAATTTCCTTAAAACTCTACATGGTCCAATCTTCTTGAATTTTAATTTTTTATACTCCCTTTTTGGAAATATTTCCTTCCTTAGGTGTGCCAAAACCAAATCTCCAACCTCAAAATTTACTTCTCTCTTCTTCAAATCTACTATGTTCTTGTACTTTGTGTTATTTTCCTATAGTTTTTGTTTTACCTATTCATGAACTGCTTGAATCTCTAAAGCAAAATCTTCTCCTAGAGCACTCCTCATTTTAGCTTTACCCAAATCTCTCAATTCAAACACTCCTCTTGGGTGCTTCCATAAACTATATGGAATGGACTCTGCCCTGTACTCTTGTTAGGAGAATCATTATAAGCATATTCAGCCTGTGCCAAAACTTGATCCCATTGTTTTGGATTTTCACTTGCCAGGCTTCTTAGAAGATTACCCAAACTTTTGTTCACAACTTCAATCTACCCATCAGTCCGAGGATGATATGTAGAACTGAAACTTAGTTTAGTTCCAAGCTCCTTCCACAAAGTCCTCCAGAAATGACCGATAAATATGGTATCTTTGCCTGAAACAATGCTCTTAGGTAACCCATGCAACCTTACAATTTCCTTAAAAAACAAGTTAGCAACATGAGTAGCATCACTGGTTTTATAACATGGAATAAAATGTGCCATTTTTGAAAATTTGTCAATTACTACATAAATTGAATCATGTCCCCTTTGAGTTTTTGGCAAACCCAAAACAAAGTCCATACTTACGATATCCCAAGGCCTATCTGGAATAGCTAATGGAACACACAAACCTGTGTTTTGGCTCCTTCCTTTTGCATACTGAAAGACTTTACAATTCTTCACATACTTTTCTACTTCGGCTCTCTTCTTCGGTCAGAAATAAAACCAGTTCAACTACTCATAAGTCTTTTCTACACCAAAATGTCCTCCAAGTCTACCATTATGTTTCTCCTTGATCAAATTTTCTCTCATAGAACAATTTGGTATGCACAGTTGATTTCTTTTAAATAATAGTCCTTCTTGCATGAAATAATCCAACCACTTACTTTTGTCTAACAAAATAGGATTTCTACAAGCTTCAAATGCCTCTTTAAAATCTAGATCTTTCTCATATAATTCCTTAAGAAAATCAAACCCCAACACTTGAATTTGACTTTCTTGCACCAAAATGCTTTTTCTACTTAAGGCATCTACTACTTTGTTTGATTGACCAATTATATGTTTTAACACAAAATTAAAACTTTGAAGGTATTCTAACCATTTTGCATGCTTCTGGTTAAGCTTTGGTTGTTGCATAATGTATTGTAATGCATGGTTATTTGAATACAATATGAACTCTTTAGACATCAAGTAATGTCTCCACTTCTTCAAAGACTACACCACTGCATAAAACTCCTTGTCATAAGAAGAATATTTCTTCTTTGACTCATTCATCTTTTCACTAAAATAAGCTACAGGTATATCCTCCTGACTTAAAATAGCTCCAATGGCTTCTCCACTGGCATCACACTTCACTTGAAAAGGTTTATTAAAATTAGGCAAAATCAAAATAGGTTTCTCAATAATCTTTCTCTTCAACAGTTGGAAGCTCTTTTCTGCTTCAACAGTCCATTTAAATGGTTGTATGTTCTTCTTTATAGTGTCGATAATAGAAGCATTGATCTTACTAAAATTCCTTATGAATTTCCTATAAAAGCTAGCAAGACCGTGAAAACTTCTTACCTAAAAGACACTTTTTGGTGAAGGCCACTCCATGATTGCCTTGCTCTTCTCAAGGTTCATCTTTAACCCATTAGCAAAAACAACAAAACCCAAATACACCAACTCCTCCTTCATGAATGAACATTTCTTTAAATTTAACATTAACTTCTCTTGTTGTAGCCTTTGTAAGACATAATTCAGATGTCTCACATGTTCCTCTTTTGATCTATTGTAAACTAATATACCATCCAAATATACTATTACAAATTTACCAATAAATTCTTTCAAAACTTCATTCATGAGTCTCATAAATGTACTGGGAGCATTTGACAACCCAAAAGGCATTACCATCCATTCATACAATCCTTGATTTGTCTTAAAAGAAGTTTTCCACTCATCCCCTTCTCTAATTCTGATTTTATGATAACCACTTTTTAAATCTAACTTTGTAGAATATCTTGCTCCACTCAAACAATCCATCAAATCTTCAATTCTAGGTAAAGGAAATCTGTACCTGATTGTTATCTTATTGATTTCTCTTGAATCAGTGCACATTCTCCAGCCTCCATCTTTCTTTGGGCTCAACACTGTTGGCACTACACAAGGACTCAAACTCTCTCTAATTAGTCCCTTGTCTAACAGTTCTTGAACCTGTTTTCTAATTTCTTAACTCGTTGTGGGAGTCATCCGGTAAGCTGCTTTATTAGGTAGATTTGCTCCTGGAATAAAATCTATATGATGGCTAATTTTTCTAATTGGTGGTAACTCATCGGGAAAATAATTTACAATGATATCACAATAAATGTCCAACATCTCTTGAATTTCAATTGGTAAATCAAAAAAATTAGTGGAAGTTATTATTACCTTGGGTTTGAAAACTAATGCAAAACTTACCTCATCTTCTTCCATCTACTACAAGTACTCCTTTCCACTCAGAAAAAGGGCCTTTGGATCAGGTTTCTTCAATGCATCCTCTTCTTCCATAGGCAACAATGTATGATTGACACCATCTTTGCTAAATTTGTATGTGTTCTTCTTTCCATCATGCACAGCTCCTCTGTCATACTACCAAGGCCTTCCCAACAATATGTGACACACATCCATAGGCATCACATGACACAAAATTTTGTCTCTGTATTTTCACGACTGCAACTCCACTTCACACTACTCATTCACTATCAACTAATACCCCTTTTGAAGCCATGACAAATTGTAAGGTGTTGGGCGTTTCTTTGTCTTCAATTTCAATTTTTCCACCACTTATGTGGAGACCAAATTATCTGTACTACCACTATCAATTATCATCTGATAACACTTCCCTTGAATCTTGAACATAGTCCTGAACAAGGTATTTCTCTATGTTGATTTAACAATTTCCTTAGCTAGCTTTAATGACACTTTGTTAACTACCAAAGGTTTCCCTTTCTCTAGTACATTTTCTTCTTCTATTACCTTTGAAGCTTCCTCTTCAGTATTAGCAATAATTGCATTCCTCCAATTCATTCCTATGTTTTCTGAGCACTCATAGGCTTTGTGTCCCAGCTTCTTACATATGTAACATCTGACTTCTCTTCCTCTGCCTCTTCCTCTAGAAAAACTCCCTCTGCCACTTGCATCACCTCCTGTGCATGCATGTTGACTTGAGTTGTTGCTAGCTCCATCTCTAGGTGTTGTAGACCTTCCTCTACCACCTTCACTTCCCCTTCCTCGGAAAGTACCTTTATTTTTGGCAGACTTCTTCCTTGTGAATTTTTCTTCGGCCTTCAATACCATCTGATAAGCCTCTTATACTATTTTAGGAGACAGTACACTTATCTCATCTTGGATCTCCATTCTGAGACCATTCACATATCTTGCAACCTTCTCATCTGTTTCTTGGATTTGTCTTGCTCTTATACTCAATTTGTATAACCCCTTTGTGTATTCCTTTACTACCATAGACATTTTTCTAAGAATCTGCATCTGTCTAAATAATGTTTGCTGATAATCACTTGGCAAAAACTTACTTTTCAGCTTTGCCACCATTCTGTTCCAATTCTTAATTGGTCTTTTACCAAGTCTTCTTCTTTCTGCCTGCACTCCATCCCACCGAAGTGTTGCATGTCCTTTCATTTTTGTGACAGCAAACTTCACTTTCTTTCCTTCTTCTATTTCTTCATAATCAAAGAATTTCTCCATGTCATTAATCTAGTCTATCAATTATTCAGGGCTTAAACTTCCTGTATAGATTGAAACTTCAAGTCTAGGCTTAGATGTGGATCTTAATACTGACTTAAAGAATCTCATTTCAGGAGTTAAATCTACAGGTTCCTCATCTTCTATAGCTCCAACTTCAAGTTCACTAACATCTCCAGCATCTACATCTCTTCCCATTTCCATTGCTTCCAATCTAGCTTGCATTTTTTGCATAGCTTCCAACACTTCAGCATTTTCAACTGGTCTTCCTCTTCTTCGACCTACACCTCTTCCTCCAACTCTGAAAGCCATGTTGAATTTCCTTTTCTAATCCTTGAGATCATGTTCAGTGTCAGTAGGTTGCTCTGATACCACAAATGGTGGTCTGGTTGCAGGTGTAAGGGATAGTCGTTCAAATCCTGAAACAATATTCTCAAGCACGGGTGGAAGTTCTTCTTCTATCTCCCTTGGAATTTCAGTCATTTGCCTCCAAACTTAGATATTCTACTAAAATAGCTGAATTGCTAAATTTACCCAAAAAATAGCAGAATTTCACCTACCTGGAACCGAAAGGAGTTAACACCCCATTGGAAAACTTCTCAGGTCCGCCTTTTCCATAATCCTCTACCTTTCTCATGGAACTGAAAGAAAACAAAGCTCCAGCTTATAATTTCTCAGTTCCGAAAATTGGATTAACCCACGTATACTTTTACCACGCGACCACCTTTGGATCGCGGCCTCCACGAGGGATGGTTATGATCATCTGGACTTCAACGGAATTAAGCCACGGTTGAATTTCTCATCGGGTCCAAAAATTTTATTAACCACTATTCACTTTTCCACACGATATCTGTTGGATCTTTCTCCTCTAATTGGACGGCCCAAATCAACTGCACTATTAACCAAGTTTGATAAAATATTGCGTCTGGATTTGGGTTAAACCTCGATGCTGATTTGCATGCGACTACCGTAGATCTAACGGTTCTGTCGATCGGACAGTTCTAGGCTTCTTCGGTTCTCCTCACAAGTTTAACAAACTTTTTCCTCCTTCCACTATGATTTTAGCACTTCCGCCAGGTTTATCTCTTCACTAATGAATTCATAGTTTATCTAATTAAAGTTCTAGAGATCAAACCACGTTTGACTTAACTTTATACACAGTGAATGAGGAATTTAAACACGAGAACACCATATCATACAGAACTCTAAGTTTATAGACCAAACTAGAATTCAACAATACACAGAGATATTTCGAAGGAATTTAACCCTCCGGGATTTAACCTTTCATGCATAAAATACACAGAGATACAGATATTTTCAATTATTTTACAATCTAATTCTCCATAACCAAATCCAGCCAAATCCTCTTACAATAGTTCCAAACTTACATAAATACTTTACATCCAACAATCTGATCCTCAATCCATGGATCAAATATATCTAATCCTAGATAAATACCTAAACTACTTGGTATTCTCCTCGATAATCTCAACTAAGTCTGAACTACTTGGATTAATTACAAAATCATTCAAATACCTATATTCTAGCTCACTTCCTATCTAGAAAACATTGTAAATTGACAGCTAAAGGATCCCACTCCTTTGCTTGTAAACTTTTTTTGGATTTTTGGAATAAAATGAAGCCTTTTGTCTTGAAGCCTCATGCTCCTACATCACAGACTATTCAATATTTAAAGGAGAGGGGGGCTCTGCAATTAATTATTTTGTATAACCACTTGTTGATTACATAGCAAGATATAGTGAATTGTGCACCCCCCAGTCCAAAAACCACTTACAATCTGGGACGCCCCACCCCCTCCTCCCCCCCCCCCCCCCACAATTCCGTTCATGGTTTCAACCATGTCATTGTTTCATATGTGCGTTGAATCGATATAATTCAAGACAGGTAGTCAGGACAGGATAGTAAGAAAACTAGGAAAAGGATAAATTTGGGGTATCGGATTCATATTTCCATAAGTTGGCAGATGCTAGGGCCACTTGGATTGAAGCTTGGAATGATTTCAATCCCATTATCGATCATGTTGCAGAATATGAGATTACAATGATAAAGACATAAACATCCCCAAAAACTTTCCATGGGATACAAGTATTTTTAAAAATATTAAAATGATGTTGCAAAAAGTGGTAGTATTGACCTTGTCATTCAAGATCTACAAACAAATTGCAATATATTTTTATCAACTAAGTGTTAATTGGCACAAAATTTAGAAGCACAAATGTTAATTGTCATACAAAGTAGTAGATGGAAATAAATTTGTTGGGTGTTTTAGGGCTGAATTACAAAGACAAACTTCAACATCGAAATGCAATGCAAATTCCCCACTAAAATTATGATGTTGGCTAAAGAAACAGGCATATCTCCCACATACCAGGTGACCAAGGCCATGTTCATAGATCTTGAGATGACATAGAGTTTTTCCTTTTGTAGGAAAACAGAGCGAAGGATATACTCCTCTGTGAATAATTGAAAGAGAGGATACTAGGAGAATTCAAAATTCAAGCAATTCAAGATGCCATTGAAATTAAGAAAGGAAATGAAATTGCAAAGGAAGGGATTTGAGAAGCATTAACAAGACATTCAACACAATTTTTTCTATCAAGTGCTCATGAAAATGCAGGAAAAATGTAGGATGACATATGTCATCACTTCTTCACTGGCCAACCAGAACCTTTTGATGAACTTTACCATGATGACGGGAAGAAGTTTTTGCAAGCATATTATGGCTATGATTCCCTTAACAAAATAAAACTAAAAATTTCAAATGATGATTCAAATATAAAAAAATTACAAAATTGATTGTTCTTGGCCTATATGGAAAACTTTTTATAGAGGATGGTAGTTGTATATTGTCCATGAATGGAGCCAAGTATTCATCCCTTTAAGGATAGTCACCTTGCAAACCTAAAATATGGAAGAGTATTCAAGAAATAAATCAACGAGATTAAACTCATTTAGCATGAGTCACACGATCTGTGAAAGGACTAATACCCTTAATACAGCTGGAAACATTGTCAAGCAAGGATTAACACCAAAATATTTTGTTTCTTTTGCATTAAGATAGAATATGACTATATACAAGGGGAGGGAGACTATTAGGTTTCATTTCCCAATGTCTCTTCATATTCCAGCGTATTTTATTTTGTTATCTACAATATCTACATAGGATTCCTAATCCCAAAGATTAGATGTCAACATTCTCCCCCTTAATCTGAAGGGATGTTGGTGAGTCCAAGCATCATTATGAACCTTTCAAACTTTTCCCTTCCAAGCGATTTGGTTGAGATGTCTGCAATCTTCTCATTTGTGGAACAATGTCATGCGTGAATTGTTTTGGCCCCAACATGATGTCAAATTAGATGGTATTTTGTATTAATATGCTTCTTTCGATCATGGCAATTTGGGTTCTTGGCCAACTTTATTGCATAAGTGTTGTCAATCAAAAGAGGAGTTGAATGTACTTGTTTCTCCTGTAAATCTTCTAGAACTTTCTTGAGCCACACAATTTCATTCATTGCTTCAACTGCTGCCACAAATTTTGCCTCAGTTGTGGAAACCATTGGCATTGATTGTTTGTGTGACCTTCGGGAGACAACTCCTAATCCAAGACTCATAGCATAACATGGAGTAAATGCCCCAGTTTATTTATACCCATCAAAATCTAAATTAGAGTACCCAATCAAGCTGAATTCATCCACCTGTGTATATTTGAGTCCAAAGTCTTGAGTTCCCTTCAATTACTTTAGAACTCTTTTAGTAGTAGACCAATGACCCTCACAATCTTTTTGCATAAACCTAGAGAGGATTCCAACAACAAATGAAATGTCTAGTCTGGTAGTAGTCAGGTAGTTGAGACTTCCTATAAGTTGTTTGTACTTTGTTGCTTCCTAGAATTCTTTTCTTTCAGTGGATGTGAGCTTTAAGTTTTTTTACATTGGAGTAGTCAAAGTATCGCACTCAACCATGCAAAAATTGTTCAACATATCTCCAATGCACTTCTTCTGAGAGAGGAATATAAAAATCGGATGATGGGTTACTTCAATACCAAGATAGTAATGGACATAGCCTAAAAATGTCATTTCAAAACCTTTCCTTGGTTCCTTCTTTATGGATTCAATGTAGTTCTCATTGTTCATTGTCATCAAAAGATCATCTACATACACCACAAGATATACAACTATTTTTCCATATTTCTTGACAAACAAAGTTGCATCATAAAGATCATAATATTTGAAATTTAGTTTCTAAAGATGCTCAATTAATTTCTTTTACCATTCTCACGGTGCTTTCTTGAGGCCATACAAGGATTTTACAAGCTTGCATGCTTTATGTCTTTTACCCTTCACAAAAAATTGCGACATAAAACATTCTCTTTCAGATATCCATTCAAGAAAGTAATTTTTACACCATTTGATGGACTTTCCAACCATTCTGAGCTACCAAGGAAAAGAGTGTCTGGATGGTAGCCCATTTTGTTGTGGGGGCAAAAGTCTCCTCATAGTCGACCCCTTTCTTTTCTGCAAAACCTTTTGTCACAAGTCTGTCTTTGTGCTTGTCAAGTGAGCCATATGTTTTATACTTTTTTCTTGAAGACCCGCTTGCATCCTATTGGTTTGGTACCCAATGGAGTATCACCCAGCTTCTAGGTGCCATTCTTTATCAAAGAATGATATTCTTTCTACATCTCTTATTTCCATTCATCATGAGAAGCATCTTCTTTGAATCAAATTGCTTCAAAATATGTAGACAAATTAAGTTCACAATCATAAGAAACATCCATATAAATAGGTGAATCAAGATTGTATACATCACCTCCATTCTGTTTGGTTGAGCTTCTTGTTCTTGTCTTTCCAACCTCATCAGGACAAACACTTTCAAGTGTCTTTGTTAGCCATTTTGGAAGACATTTATGAGATGGCCCAGGTTTCCTAGTTGACTCAGATGGGGCTAAATCAATATTTATTCTCCAAATTATGTCAATCACATTACTCAAAGTGCCATTAGTGGCTAGAGCTTCATGTGGGGGAGAGAGTGCTTCATAAGGAGATTCCATAGATTGATCCAGTATAGGGGCCCCCTCTTCAAGATGTGGAATCTCATTATCAAACTCTGAAAAATAATTTGCATGTCTAAATCTATATAATCGATCAAGTTGTCGCTCAACAACATTGTCAGTATTGGAAGATTCAAGAAAGATCACAGCTCTAGTTATAATAAATTTCTTGTTCACTTCATCATAGAGATGGTATGCTTTGGAGGTACTTGAATTTCCTAAGAAGATACATTTTTGATTCCTTGTACCGAGTTTGTTTTTATGTTCCTTGCATATCAAGGCATAACAGGTGGAACCAAAAACCCTAAGATGCCTTATTAAAGGAATGTGGCCATACCACATTTAATAGGGAGTCTTATTTTTTGTAGCATCAGATGGTCTCCTATTCTTTATATACACAACACATAGAACTGGATCAACCAAAACATCAGCTTAATATTCTTGAAAAACATCATTGAATATACCATATTTAAAATTGTTGTGTTCATTATTTTAACTACTCCATTCTATTGGGGATTATAAGGCACATTTGTTTGATGTTTGATCCCATGTTGGAGAAGATAGTTTTCAAATTTATTTGATTTATATTATTTTCCATTATCAGTACGAATAGATCCAATATGATATTGTGCACCATTTTCAATCCATCCATGAAAGTTCTTGAATGTTTCAAAATCTTATTACCATTTGCAGAAGGAATAGGCATTGCACCACATAAATCAGAATGAATGATTTCAAGTTTTCTATGTGCTCTGGAATGAGAATCATGAAAGGAATGTTTGCTATGCGTTCCTAAGATACAAGCATCACATTGCTCAAGTTTCCTAGGAATTGTAGGCAAACTAGTAACACCATCTCAACCTTGCCATCAAATATGTGAATGGAGTTCCCTTGTTGTTGGATGTGGGCCAAATATAGTAAGTTTATCCTCAACTCTAGAAGGTATAGAACATCATAGACCAAGTAGTTTGAGCCTGATGCTTCCAAGTGTTGATGGCTTGAGTTTTGACTTGTCTACAAAGTATATTGCTCCATCAACATTATCAGTGAATTATTCAAAGAAATCTCTTCTGAAATTCATGTGGCAAGTTGCTCCAGAATCAAGCAACCAAGTATCTTTCCATGAATCAAGTGTAGCATTGAATAAGTCTTCAGTTACTCCAATGTTGCAATGTGCCACAACATAATGAGCAGACTCGGGTGCTTTTCCTTTCCCTTTTTCAGGTGTTTTACTGTTTCCTTCATTTCTTTCCTGCTTGATTCTGTCCCAAGGCATCTTACATGTGGAAGAATCATGTCCATCTCTATTGCATATTATGCAATGAATATCATACCTTTCTCCTTGGAAATGTTTGCCCCCCTGTTGTGCCTATAACCAACCCCCCCTTTTTATAGCGTTAGTAATAACACTAATAAATGGGGACCATCCCAAAAAATCAAATCTTAGCATTTAAGGTTACCTTTTTGTTTTTAGAATAAAACAAGATGTCAAAGTAGAACTTTCTAGAACATGGAAATTTACCTTTTCATACTCCAAGCGCATAAAACTTCACAAACTACAAGTTTCCTATAAAAAGCATTATAGACCATAAAGCCTAAGAAAAACTTTATAACGGAAAGTCACGAGCATTAAGGAAAACCTTAAAAAACCTGCCTTAGAAAAGATTACTCTCGCATCGCAAAAGGTTACAGTGGGAATCCCTTATAAAATTTACTTCTTGAAAATGTGATCTGCGAGAATGCGAGATCATGAAGCTTACAACTTCATCACATCGCAAATCCCAATACCGCGGCGCTACTTTATGTAACATAACCAAATATCGCGAAATGCGATAACATCTCGCAAATCGCATATCACAACAGCTCAGGTAATGATGGTTTGTAACGAAAATAGGTTTTGCGATATAGTGATATGTGATATTGCGAAGCAAATCACAAAATCACTTTTATCGCAGTTCGAAGGGCTCAGGGTTCTAGGAGAAGTACTTTCTAATGTTCAATGCAAAGTTATGAACATTAAAGTTTAGCATAACGATCATTCGGTGGTCATTTATTAAAAACAATTAAGATTAATGTAAAGGACTATTTGACGCAAGTTGATACCTTTTGATGTGATTTAGAATTAAAGACCTCCCGTCACCTTATTTTCATCCTTCTATTGATTATTCATGTATTAAGTATCATCTTTATCATATTTTCGCTCTCTGTTTGCAACTTTTAGGAAGAACACACAGAGCATAATACACGAAGAAATGGGGAAGAAAGGCAAGGCTCCTGTTAGCACCTAAATCCGCCTCAGGCTTAAGGAAGGCAAAATTCAAGGCAACCACAAACCACGCTCAGTCGGGTAGCTAGCCCTACCAGAACCGGAGAGGGCTCTCTCCGGGTCACACTCAGTGAATAAGTAAATCAAATGGCCTGAGATGACTTACAATGAACTATTTGTCTTAGGCTAGTAAGTGGAAATGATAATAAGGAGTGATTTTTATGAATGACTGTGTTTCTGGGATGTTATGGGACCACTAGACCTCAATGAACAGAGAACTTAACATGAAGGCACAAATTATTTTGTGAGGCAAGGTAGGCTGAAAGCATAGCAATTTAGTTTTAAAATATGGTGGAATGGAAAGATTTATTAAGAAGATGAAAAGGGCATGGGTGACATGAATCCTTTTCAACAGAAGAATGAACATTGTACATGAAATTTTCCCACAGGTAGAGCAATAGAATTGAATTCTACCTGATCTCACTCGAAAAATTTCACCAAAAACGGATACGAAATGAAACTATGGAACATAACAAATAAATGGAGAGATTGATTAAGAAGGTGAAAAGGGCATGGACAACATGAATCATTTTCAACAGAAGAATGAAACACTGCACATGAAATTTTCCCACAGGTAGAGCAATAGAATTGAATTCTACCTGATCTCACTCGAAAATTTCACCAGAAATGAATATGAAATGAACTATGAAACATAACAAGATACATATGAAACATAAGAGGCACATTTGCTACACTCACAACCACATGAATATCATGAATCAGAGCTACTGCCTTTCATTAATTCTCTGTAAAAATATACAATGCAGAAACAAAGTTTCTTTCCCAGAGTCTCCCAGAAGTTACAAGCCAACCAACCCACTTCCTTTGCAAATGGTTTGCATACAATATATAGAATGTGCTATGAAGAGATAGAACAACCAAGGGTCACCAAATGAAGGTGGATAGACAACCATCAGCTACAAGTGTAGCACCACAAACATGACAAATGGCTTGGGGAACCCTTTGCCTTCCTTTGCCACTTGTATAACTGACCATATGGAGTGAAAATATTTATAAAACTGTCGCGCTCCTCCTCCTGTGCATCGTTCTCTTTTCTTGGTGACGTTTGGAGGCATTTCTGGCGTCCAACTTGAGTGCAATATAGCTCATTGGAAAGCTTGTCCTGTCTACTGTCCAACCCCACAAGAATGTTTTGATTTGGAATTTATTTTCTCTATCAAAAATCAAATCTCCCAAGACTGGTCAAACTGTGCCATATCAGGTTGCCTCAAGGAAGAGTGCTGTTGCTGGAACCTTTTGAATGTCTTTCTCAACCCCAAATTGAGCTCAGGATACCTCAATGGAAATCTATTTGTGTCTAATTTCCAATACAACTATAATTTTTGATTTGGATTTCATTTGCTCTGTCAAAAATCAAATCACCCAAGACTGGTCGAACTGTGCCAAATGAGGTTGCCTAAAGGCTGAGTGCTGTTACAATCAATGTTTGAATGCCTTCCTCAACTCCAAATTGAGCTCATGATATCTCATTGAAAATATCATGGTGTTTAGTTATCGTTTGAATCATCAACAAAATCATTTGACCAACCAAGCTAGGAGAAAACTTGATTTTTCTGAGGTCGCTCCAAAGGTGCATCAATTTTCACGAGACAATTGTATTTTTGACATTTCTTCAAAACCATGACACCTGTGTAAAAAATGAAGGATTTTTTTCTTCCCTAGTCTATTGTCAACAAAAAACTCGCTCAGGTTTTCCAAATTCATCTTCCATTGCTCAGAAAAATTATTTTAGTGAAACATATCCCGATGTGTGGGACAAGGGATTTGCCAGAATGAAGCGGAATGAAGGGGATAGGGAGCTTGTAAATTCTTGAGGAAATTTTGGTAAGTGTGGAGGGATTATAGGAAGTAGGGAAAAGTGGAATCTCAGAAATTGAGTGAGGGGAAGGGGTCCAAAAAGGCAAAACACAGGCCCAACCATAGAAAATTGCCAAGTTGTAGCAAGGAACTAGGGTTTGTATGAAAATGAGGAATTTGGGGGATCTCAGTGATGGGAAGTATCTGATAAGGTATTTTATGAATAGGGGAAGGTGTATGAACATCAGGATACAAGTTTTTCCCATGATTTGACCATCCAAGAGAAATTAGCTTCAAAACCCTGGGAGAGGGAAATGAACCTTGCCTAGGCACAACTGAAACATGAACAAGGTGTGAAATGACCCAATGGAACTCGACATGATGATGAAAACCATTTAAATGATGGTAGACTCAGCTGAATAGTGACATAGAATGTCATTTGGACAACTTTGACAAGGGTAAAATCAAACCCCAGACCTAATGCATAGTGACCAAATTTTACTTGAAGACTCACTGAAATGATAAAATTTTACCTTGACACCTTAGAATCACTTGTGTAAGAGCATGTTTGATCACTGGAAGAAGGCTGCAAAGACTGAATCCAACAGCTCCCACGTCTGAGAAGACAGAAATAACCCCATTATTCACAGACACTACCTATAGTCAGGATGCAAGGATATCTACATGGGAAGCTATGTATCAGTTGTTAGAGGATGAAAAACCAAGAATTATGGAAGTTACAGTTGCAGCGGATGGACTGCGGCTCTTCTGCAGCATCCATAACTAAACTTTCATGCTCATTTCTACACCACATTACAACGAGGCCAAAGATACTCCCCCACATCGACATGGTGAAATGGATTATAGATGACGCAGACATATCCGACAGAGAGTTCAAGATGGCCAACCCGAAAGTCATGGAGTCGTTTACTCCAAACAATTTTAGGCATATGTAACACTTACCATAACCCCAAGCCAGCTACATTAAGCAATTTGTCGAAAGTTCGCCAAGGAGAATGAAGACTTGGCAGAATGCACAAAGCACTTGTCAAACAATGAGGAAAGACTAAAAAGGGATAAAAACAGTATGTACGCCATTGGCTTTCTTTGTTCTCCTTACTGTTTTGCCACTGCAATGTTATGTAGATTGTTTGGGAAACCAGACATCAACAAGTTTTCATCATAATGGTAACCTCTAGTGTATGCGGCTATCAATGCCACAATAACGAATTGGGCCCAAATCCTGTGAGATAATTTAGCCGTTGCAATTTTAGAATACAGAAGAAAGAGAAGCATTGCTTCTAGGGTCTACCCTCCATTCTTTTTGAGTGCCTATGTTATGGACGCCATTTGTTTTGTTTCTGAATTTTCAATTATGGGATGGAAGCGGACGGTACAAAATCCACTTCCTATTCAGATTTATCACAAAGGAATCAAATTTTGTGCCACATTTCTTCAAAATTTGTCACAGAGTTATACTCCTGATCCATAAAAAGATCTACAACAGAAATGCCCCAAGGTTTTCCCAAGAAGTTGAGGTGGATATTCTCTCTGTTGAAAGATGGTTTGGAGAAGAACTGTTCACTTATATCAAAGTGTTTGGTAGCATTGGTGCACCCCATGTGCTACCTTATTACGTCCCAGACAAACTGATGGCTAGGGAGATAGCCTATCAGACCTACGGTGTGGGGGGAATGAGTAAGGTACTAAAAGATTCCAAGAAGGCCATTTGGCCCCAATTTCCTGTAATATGTGGAGCATTTGCATTGCATGACTTAGGTCATGCTTTCAAAGAAGTTGATAATGTATTATTTACAACTACCAAAGTTCCCAAGGAGGCAATATGATCCCTTTGGTGTTGTAAATAATTTTACTACAATGGTTAAAATTAAAGTATTTTCCCATAAATAATATCTCTTTGATGATGTTTTCCTGCAGAAGAACACCTTCAAAGAGGTTTAGCATAAAGCACGAAATCTTTTTGACCAAGAAAATCTCCAAAATTTTGAAAATTACAAAAAACAAAGGTTATCTAAGGTCCCATTGGACCAATTACTCATCAAACCAATAAGAGAACCTACTCCCAGCATTAGCATAAGTGATGATTCAAAGGAAAAGTCCAAAACAAGTTCAAAAAGAGAATCAGCAAAAAAGTTTGATAATCAGTCCCAGGATGAACACAGTAAGGATGAGGAATCAATAAAAGACACAGCTCAATCTACAGTAGATTCTGATTAGCAGACTTCATCAATAAAACAAAATGAGGCTTCAACTCTCCTTGCAAAGCATACAAAGCCGCTAGTAATTGATCTAGAAGTGGAATGGGAAAATTTTAATAAGATAATTAACACAGAAGAACAAAGTGCAGAGCCATTGACAAATCCAAAAGACATGAATACGGAGATAGTAATAGAAAGGGCTATAAACACTCAGGAAGTGAAGCACATTGCTATTGATCCCTCATCTGAGATTGTACTAAGAATAGAGGAAATTCCTCCTCTAGATGTGTTTTATAGCCCTCAACATAAAGTTGTCGTCAGAAGCCAAAGAAAGAAATGAAATTTGGATTTTGTGCTCGCTCCCAAGGATAAACCTCTGGATGTTCTTTAGAAAGACCCCTCTACAAGCCCATCGGCAAATCTTACTAGGCTCTCATAGGTAGTAGGTTCTTACGCTTCAGCAACTATTGATAAGGAAGCAGAAGTTCAATTATTACTTAAAGAAAAGGAAGATAGGATTTTGTTTTTGGAACAGCAGTTACAGCAAGTCAGCATCAATCAACAAGTGGAAACATAGTTGGAAAAGCTTCAACAAGACTTCCAACAAATGCAATTGGCACATTAAAAGAAATTTGGCTAGTAAAGAAGAGCAGTTACAGGGTATAATAGAACTGCACAAAGATGATCCCAAAATTGGCAAGTTTATCACAGAGGCACTTGCTCTCAATTCCTAGCTCTTGCAACAGAAAGAACTACTATGCTAGAGGATTTCGCAATGGAATTCTCATTGCGATATGAGCAACAATATTACAAATGAAGTTGTAGAATTATGACTTGAATATGATTCAATTTTTAAGAAAGTATCAGACTTCTTAAATTGGCAGATATCCGAAGAAGGGAAAAGAGTAAACATGCCTAGAATTGATGAATCGCACAAAGAAATTTTATTCGCGAAATGGGATTCTCGGCTAAAGGAAGAAGAACAGGTAATGGAAGATGTAGCGGCAGTAGCAAAAAATGTCATTGAATGTGTAAATGAAAATCTACGAAAGGCAAATTTGGTGGCAGAAACTACCCCCGACTTCCTTCCAAAAGCACAACAGCTTCAAACAATGTGGAAACAAGCAGCAAAGTAAAGGGTAGAGGTGATTAAATAGGTGAACATATTGAGCTAGGAAACATACTGGCAGTATCTGGTAAAACCACATAGCCAATGGATGGCCCTAAAGTGCCTGATGACTTGTGCCGAGAAGATAGTGCCAGCTCTCACCAACACCATATTTGAAGGACAGTTAAAAGTTGAATTCGACCAACCGACACTCTTGAAACTAATGCTGGATATTTGCGATCTAAAGAATCAAATGCAATATTTATCATAGATATAGTTTATTTTTGTTTTAGTTTATTTTTTCTTAAAATGAGGCAGGTCGTTTAAACCTCCTCGTCTATTTTGTAAATATTTATTTTTAAATTTCATAGAGTAGTATTTAAACCCCTGTCATGCATTTAGAGAGGGGTCCAGAGTTTTATCAAAAACAATTCTTCAGAACGTGCATTTGCCCCCCACTGAGGAGGTTTTGATAAAATCAATAAAACAAGATTTATTTTCTATATGAGTTTAATATCTGATATTGAATTACACTTTTGTACTCTTAGTGGATTTTAATTGATTTGAAGATAGATCTATATTGCTGCAGCACATGAGTAGGACGTATTACAAATGGTATTTTTATCTCCTAATACTTTTTACTTATGTGTCAAGCAATAAATCATTTTCAGTTATTTATATATGAAAGTTTGAATGTTTAAGTTATTATTACTGCACTTTTGTATGGAGATGACTTACTCCTTACGTTGAATATGTAAATGACTCTTTTGCAATATATTACCCATATTGTTTCGGCTAAATTTTTATATGAAACAATCATTGTTAAATGGATTCTTTTCTTATGGTGATTGAATGATCTTTATTACCAATCGCTTTTAGAAATTATTTTATATCTCATAAGTAAACATTACTCCCAGGATAATTTTAGAGTTAGATGTTTTCTTTGATTATGATAGATTGCATATGATAGTTAGAATATAGATTAGATTTAGAACAAGTATTCGCCCGATACAACCCCAAAAAGAGAAACATCATCCTGGTAGCACACACATCATAAATAGTTTGGGAAACTGATCCCATCATCCCCAGTCAGATCCACTATTCCAAATGGAAAAGGAGGTTTGGACTAAGTGGTTATCCCCCTTGTTGGAGACCTGATTTTTAAAGCCTTCAACACCCCCCTACCTCTAAAAATATTCCTTCCTCTTCCTCTTTGGCCACCTCTTCCTCTAGAAGAATATTGTGCATGATTCTTCTCTTTCAGTGAAAGGCACACAACTTCTTCAGAATATTGAGGAGTTTTCTTCTTCCCAGAATCCTTCTCTCTTTCAGCAAACTTCTTCTCAACGGAGTCAAAGGAAATATCCTTAATTTTGTCACTTCCTTGTAGTGACTCAAGATAATGTGAATATGTGGGATGCAGTGCCTTGACATAAGATGTGAAAGGAACATCTATTTCAACATCGGTGGCCTTTATGTCATGCATAATGTATCTTATTTTTGAGGCTAAGGCAAGAGGCTCATCATTTTTCAAGTCAATATTGAACAACTTAATCATCGATTGAACAAATTCAAGTTTAGAGTGTAATTCATACAAGTCCTTCAACTTCTTTAAGGCTTCAAAGACATTTGAAAATGGCAAAATATGACCACTCACCTCTTCATTTACTAACATTGCAATGAAGGCATAGGCCTTGTTCTTATTTTCCAAAATGGAAAGCTCCATGTCTGGTGTGGGCTTTTCAGGTGCATTGTCTCATTCTCCTTCACAAACCCCTTTCCACCACACATTGAAAATGAGGGTGTGTTTTACCTTCCAAGACCACTCATGATAGTTCTCTTTTCTAGAGAGAACTACTCCCACAATGGAAATTAGTGAATGCATCATCAAAAATGACTATGTTCTTTCATTTCCAAAATATTGCAACCTTACTTTCCACCTTCTTATAAAACTGATTTGAAAAGATTCACTACTAACTCCATTCTTCACTATAGAAAGTGCATCTACCAAATGGTAATTTTGTATATAAAGGAGAGCAACAAATTTTTTATATACCACATATTGTTGTTAAAAAGAGTTCAACAAAAAAAAATTATTCCATATGCCCTCACATTACATAACATTTCATATGTATGAAATTTTATGCTATGACCCCTTTAATGAATATTCATTATTTTAAAAAAACACCATTCGATCTTCATCGATGCATCATTGAATTTTCCAATACCAAAAGCAACCCTTCAAAAAAAATCTCAATGTACAAAGGGAATACACAAATTATATGTATCATGGTTATGGGCCAACCAACATTCATCCATGGTTGTACCAACACACATATATATACCACGACTCTTTTGAAACGTTCAACACATTTTTTTTTTCTTTTAATACTTCAACCAGCATGCAATACATACCATTGACCAAGTGAACGGGTTGACTTGCTGAAAGTGCTAAGTTTCCTTGATGACTCAGCAAGGTAGATTGGCGTGGGCACAAGCGGGAGAGAGAGTTGCAAATATCAAACCCTGACTTGTTTTGGATTCACCTCCTCCTCTAGCAGAATGAATGGAGGGACAGATTGGATTTCTTAGAAACCATAGTAGGGTTTTCTACCAGTCTTTGATACATATGGTATATAATTTTAACAATATTTATATTGTCATGGACACGATGTGATGGGATTTGCAAACGCTCCTTAAATATTAGGCGCGCAAATGTACCATCTCTTGACAATTCTACAATACCAACACGACTCTAATGTGTATGCAAATCGGTACGGTATGCAAAGAAAATTAGAGATCATGTTAATAATGGTACTCAGCAAGGATGGACGATTCAATGGACACATAAGTTGTGCAATGATCGACATACACGGAGATGGAAGCATAGTCTTACTCATTCAACCTTCCAAAATGAGCAAGGATGGGTTTGAGCGGAAGAGGAGTGTTATACTCGGAGCTGATAGAGAGTGGCAGGAAAAATAAGGACAATGGGAGGAGTTACAATGAAAAGCTAATTTGGGAGTTGGCTCTGATACCATGTCAGGCCAAGAGTAACTCTGAATTAATTTGTTGCTTTTACATTATATTAAATATGACTATATACAAGGAGAGGGATACTATTGAGTTTCATCTCCCAATGTCTCCTCGTCTTCTATCTTCTTTTATTTTTTTATTTACAATATTTACATAGGATTCCTAATCTCAAAGATTAGGTGTCAACAAAAATTACCACAGCGCTGGCAAAGGTTTTTCTATTAGTTCAACAACATTTTTTTTGGGACAGCATAATTCTTTATTAGTTCTCTATTATGATAATTAAAAGTGTTGGTGTGAAGATGTCAACGAATGTATCCCTAAGGAAAATGGTCCCTCTTGGTTGCTTATTGATGCTTACGCCTCTCATTGTTGGTATTTATTTTGTGTTGGAACTCTATCAAGTATTATTGTTGGTTCTTTTATATCTAGTGTGCAGGTTATGATTTTTATTTCCAACATTGGTAATGCTTGAGACAATGCTAAGAAATTATATTCAGTGAACTGCTAGTTTGAAAGGGGACAAAGGGACAAAGATTACATTCCCTCAGAAAGGAAATGAGGATCCTAATGTGGTCCTTATAGACCTTATATTTATTTTTGACGAGAAGCCACATCATGTATACAAGAAGGATGGGAATTATCTAATTACTACACAAAACATATCTCTCAATAAAGCTCTTATAGGTTACACAGTTAACTTGACCACTCTAGATGGTAGGACCCTGAATATTCCAATAAATTATGTGATAAAATATGGTTATGAGAAAGTAGTTCCCAATGAGGTAATTCCCCTCAAAAAGGAACCTAGAAAAAGGGAAACCTAAGAATCGGGTTTGATATCAAATTTCCAAGCAGACTAAATGTTGTGCAGAAAAAAAGAGTGAAGAGGTTATTAACAGGCTAGGATGGACTATCAAATATTTGATGATTGGAGATAATGATAAAGCTTACAAATTTGTGACACAAATGGTAGACAATAACATTCATATTTCTCTTTATTAACACTTATTAAATGCTCAACTAGGTCAAATTTTCAAGAAGAAAAACGTACAAGAAGGAAGATAAAGGAATTATTTCAAATAGAGGTGTTGGAAGTGTTGGTTGTTATAATTTTATAGGTACAAGATGGAATGTTCTCATCCAAACTACAAAGATTCCTATGCAATACAAATTAAGCTGGCCTATCTTTCTACTCCAAGGACTAGCAAAACAACTTGAGATTGATTGTTCCTTCTATAGAGAAATTGCAGAAAATGAGTGAAACTTTGAGACAATTACACTTTGTGCTATTGTTTTTGTCATTTTGGGCATGTTAGTGTTGCAAGGTTAACAACATTATTGGTCATATCAATCCTTAATTACTTTCATAAATTCGACTTTCATAACACAAATTAAGTAGTTAGATATATCCAAATTTCAAGTGCCAACTCCAATTATATTCCTTTCATCATTTAGAGACATAAAATTAGTGGATAGAGAGCATTTCCAAAGTTTTAGGGAAGTTATGATTTGGAGCTAAATTAGCATTTGAAAAATATTGGATTTGTGAATATAAATTATTCAATTGGCAAGAAAATTGGCAACTACATATTTTAAGGAAAACGAGAGATTATGTGGCAAACACATCCTAAATTCTTAGGCAATTCTTTAGTACTCCAAGGCATATACAGATATAGTTGGAAATTGAATATTACTCCCATATTTTAAGCAAGGATAAATAGTCAAAGAAATCAATTCCATATCTTCAAGCATATGATAAATCAAGCAGATTTAACCATTTGAGATAGATTGCAACAATATTTAGATTTAGTTTATTTTTAGTTTATTATCTGATTTTATTCCCATGAAATTTGTAATAACTAGCAATAGTTTGAATATTATATCTTTTCTATATATTGTTTCAATTGTAATGAGAGAGGATTGTCTTTTGACGGAAAAATCCTAACATTTTTATGAATTTTTTTTTGGCGTAAATCACATGATAATACATTTGTCGACGCGTTTCAAACCAACGAGTGTGGTTCATCATCAAGACAAGTTGAAGAATCTGATAATGGCTACAAATTAAATAGGGAGAGCAGACATTCCAACGGCTAGGTTTGGCTAAAAAACGGCTATATTAGGTCAGAAATGATAAACGACTAACATTGACTAGAAACGGCTAGATTTGTCAAATCAAATTGTTTAAATATAGGAATATTAATATGATAAAACAAATATTATTTTAATACCTATCATGTGTTATTTTAAGTGAAAATTTTACGAGATATGAGTTTATAAATAAAAGGGATAGAAATGTTAACCATATGTAATAGACCAGGGAAGTAATTGAAAGGATTAATATAAACTACATAAATAATAATTTTATTATAACAAGGTTATTAGTATTAATCCTTCATTATTACTGGATTGTGTAATAATTATATAATTTAATAGTAAGGTTCTAAATAGATCTATTAATATCAATAATTGCTATATTATTAATAATATATATTAATAGTAATATACTATTAGTTATCATAGTAATAGTATTATTATTCTTATTGTTGATGGTTAGAGTAACTAAATAATATCAATTTATTAGTAAAGTTATCTACTAGGAACATATATTAATAGCTCTAGGGAAAATTAGTAAATGAAAGGATTTATTGTATTATAATATAATAGAGTTATAATAATAGTACTACTATTAAAGGATGGGTATTTGATTAATATAAATTTATTAGTGAGGTTATCTAATGGAACATAAAATTGTTATTTAAATACCTAGATAATTTAATCCAGTTATGAAAAGGACTATTTCTTAAAAATAAGAAACCAAGGGAGAGGACCAAAGAATTATGGCTAAAGAAAGCAAGTTAAGGATAATAAGGGAAAAATTAGTATTAGAAATCTAGAAAAAATTTACTAATAGAGGGAGGGGAGGAAGGGGAAGAAACTACTAGGAAGAGAGGGCAGGGATCCAGCAACTACTGATCTTCTAACCGTCATCTCTATTGAGATTTCTTGGCCTTGTTTTAATCTCAACGGCCTCCCTAAATTTTTGTTGATGGAACTGCACAACTTTAACAATAACACTGGCCTCCTCAATACAAACATGATGTTTGGCCTTATCTAAATGCTTAGCTAGTGCAGAAGACTTGGTTCTCCTATGCTTTAGGTCAATTGCGTGCTCATTAATCCTTTGATTAATAGAGCATCCAGTCTCACCAATATATGGGGTCCCACAAGAACAAGGAATAATATAGACACCCTTCATGTCCTTAGGGTTGATAGGATCCTTTACAAAATGAAGGGATCTACGAATGGTGTTAAGGGGTCTGAAGGTCGAGGGAACATCATGTCTGACCTAATATAGTTGTTTTTCAGCCAAACCTAGCCGTTGGAATGTCTGCTCTCCCTATTTAATTTGTAGCCATGATCAGATTCTTCAACTTGTCCTGACAATGAACCACACTCGTTGGTTCGAAACGCGTCGACAAATGTATTATCATGTGGTTTACGCCGAAAAACTTTTCATAAACCTTATATGGATCACAAAAGCCTCAATTCAACAATTGAATCCCAACCCTAACATTTTTTGTAAAGACTTCTACTAAAAATTTTCAATCAAAGGTTTTTGGCTTCAATTGTATGACATAATTTGTTTATAATGTATGTTCTTTCTTGTAATTCCATATATTTATTTTTTCATGCATATGAGGGTATGTAGGTATTTGGAAAGGCTGGGTTGAGTGCAACCCCTCTTAAATCCCACAGTGAATTTATTTTCATTAATGAGTATATCAAAATGATCGTGTGTAACTTTTGATCCCTCAACATCACAAGATTGTCATTATCTAAACATTTCTTGTATGTATTTTGTCTAGTTGTTGAGAGTGTCTCTTCACACTTTTTGATCTTATTAGCTAGTTTAAATGTTCATTGTGAATATCTATGCTACCTAATATGTCTCCCTATTCCATCATCAACTTTCCAAGCTATGTTATTCTGCCATAGCTAAACGTTGGCACTTTGATAAGGCCTCTGTAAGAGAGGGATTTATTTGTTAACCAGGGATTGGAAACTCGAAGCAACCACCCTATAATACAACCTCTAGATCAGGAAATTGATCTTCATAGGTTTTTGTCCAATGACAACGAACAACAAAAAGCCTTGTAACACTTGAGGCAGCCCCCTATGGTCCAAGGGAAAGCTTGAACCTAAAGATTGATTGAATTTGTTTCTCGGTGTAATTTTGCAGCCAAGAAATTCCTTTGAGAAACATATACAACAATTGGCGTCATTATAGGGGAGTGAAGTAACGAATATATCTATACCCAGAGAATGATAGTTGATTAGATATATTATTTTCTAGTGAAAAAAGACTAGACATTTGATATTGGTTGCATTTCTTTCACCTGGCGGCTCCACTTTGTTTATTTGGCAATTCCACTGGGTTACATATTTCACTAGTTCTAGATGTCAGTTGCATTTGTTGTTGTGTAAGATCAAGGATCATTGATGGTTGCATTCAGCAACATATCTTTCTTCCTCTTGATGGTAATCAAAAATATCAGATATCAACTGAGGATGAAGCTTTTAGAATTCAGTTGTAAGTATCAGTTCCCTATGGAGTTTGTGTTTCATATTGTAAATATTTTTCAAGTGTTCAACTGCATGCAAGGTGGTCTATTAGACAATCTACAACTCACTTGGTTGCACTAGAAGTCAAACTACACTTTAAAAGTATACTTTAAGTTGACTACAGTGGGACTATGTAAATGAGTTAGTTATGGTGTGCTTTTTTTGAATGGGTTTTATTTATAGTAGTATTTTTCAGCACTTCTTTCAGTTTGGTTTACACTTTCAGATTACAGTAGATGGATTTTTCATTCTCAATAGTTTTAGTTTCGAGTGTGAATAGTTTTAGTTTTAGAATAATAAGTTTCAGGTTTACTGATAAAGGGGGAATTCTTTATCAGATCAACAGTGGCCCCATTAACATGATGTTTAAGGCACTATTGTTGAATTCACTTTCTTTTCAAAAAAGAACAATTGATATATGATATAAGTTGATCAAGGTCAAATAATCCACATGTTGTCTACTAAGAGGAAGATCTTATGACCCAATATATGAAGGAAAATTAATCCTGTAAGTTTCTCTCTTCAAAAACAGCAGAGGAAATACCAATTAAAGATGAGCACTCACCTAATCCTTCAATCCAATAGGAAAATATTTATGATCATCCACATATGAATGAAATTGATGAGGGACATCAAATGTTTCCTAGATTCCTTATGTAATCAACTTTCATAATGTATATGGTGGTGTTATAAATTGTTTTCAAACAGTATATGAATGGACAATAGTGACCTTCTCTTGAAGATAAATTGAAGAGTTGAAATTAATATTTTGAGCTAGTATTGGAATGGTTAGAACTTTATTTTCATATGGATACCAAAGTTGAAATTATGGGCATGTTTTTCATTTGTAGTCAGTAATTAACAAGTCTCAAGTATCGGTATGAAAGTCACAGGTTGAAAGTGGGTGTTTGATTTCATATTTCAAATTTCAAATTTCAGTGTGGTTGCAATACACAGTTACAGGATATTGAAATGACATAATTCATTCATGGGAATTTCTTGGGCATAACAAGTTCTGGTGTGAAGATATCAACGGATGCCTCCCTAAGGATGATGATCCCTCTTGGCTTCCTAGTGATGCTTACACCTCTCATTGTTGGTATATATTTTGTGTGGGAACTTTATTAGGCATTATTTTTGGTTATTTTATATCTAGTGTGCAAGTTGTGATTTTTATTTCCAACATTGGTAATGCTTGAGACCATGCCAAGAAATTTTATTCACCGAACTGCTTGTTTGAAAGGGGATAAAGGGACAAAGATTACATTCCTTGAGAAAGGACACGATGAGCCTAATGTGGTCCCTGCATACCTTATATTTGTTGTTGATGAGAAACCACATGATGTATACAAGAAGGATGGGAATGATCTAATTACTAAACAAAACATATCTCTCAATAAATCTCTTACATGTTACACAATTAATTTGACCACTCTAGATGGTAGGAACCTTAATATTCCAATAAATGATATGATAAAAACTGGTTATGAGAAAGTAGTTCCCATTGATGGAATGATGCTCAGAAAGGTCCTAGAAAAGTGGAAACCTAAGAATCAGGTTTGATATCAAATTTCCAAGCAAACTAATTGTTGAGCAGAAAGAAAGCATGAAGAGGTTATTAATAAGCTACGATGGACTATAAAATATTTGATGATTGAAGATAATGATAAAGCTTATTAAGTTGTGACACAACTGGGAGACAAGAACATTCATTTTCTCTTTATTAACACTTATTAAATGCTCAACTGGGTCAAATTTTCAAGAGCAAAACATACTAGAAGTAAGATAAAGTACTTATTTCAAACATAGGTGTTGGAAGTGTTGGTTGTTGAAAATTTACATGTGCATGATGGAATGTTCTCATCCAAATTACAAAGATTCTTATGCAATACAAATTAATCTTGGCTATCTTTCTACTCCGAGGACTAGCAAAACAACTTGAGATTGATTGTGCCTTCTATTCATAAATTGCAGAAAATGAGTAAGACTTTGATACAATTACGATTTGTGGTCTTATTTTTGACATTTTGGGCATGTTAGTGTTGCAAGGTTAACAATATTATTGGTCATTTCATTCATTAAATACTTTTAGAAATTTGCCTTTCATAGCACCAATTTAGTAGTTATATATATCCAAATTTCAAGTGAAAATCCAATATTTAGTGGGGATTCCTTTCAGCATTTAGAGACACAAAATCAGTGGATAGGGGGCATTTCCAAATTTTAGGGCAGTTATGATTTGAAGGAGCTGAATTAGCATTTGAAAAATATTAGATTTGTGAATATAAATGATACAATTGGCAAGAAAATTGGGAGTTACATATTTTAATGAAAACGAGAGATTATGTGGCAAACATATCCTAGATTCTTATGCAATTCTTTAGTACTCAAAGACATATAGAGATATAGTTGGAAATTTAATATTACTCTTGTATTTTAAGCAAGGATGAATAGTCAAAGAAACTGATTCCATATCTTTGAGCATATGATAAATCAAGTAGCTTTAACCATTTGAGACAGATTGCAATGATATTGAGATTTACTTTATTTTTAGTTTATTATTTGATTTTATTCCCATGAAATTTGTAACAACTAACAATAGTTGAAGGATTGTAGATTTTATATATATTGTCTTAATTGTAGTGAGAAAGGGTTGGATTTTGAAGCCAAAACCCTAAAATTTTTTGTAAATACTTCTACTACATAACTTTATGGCAGAATTTGGTTTTGATGTATGATATTTCCTGTAATTTCATATCTTTATTTTTGCATGCATGTGGGGGTATGTAGGTATTCGAAAAGGCTTGGTTGAGTGTCAACTACCCTGAAATCCCACCGTAGATATATTTTCATTAATTAGTAGATAAGAATGAAAATGGTCTCATTCTGGTGACATAAATTCAACTCCACCAACTCTAGTGTGCCCATCCTGTAAGGTGCCTTTGATGTTGGTGTTGCCCCTAGTACTAACTCAATAGAAAACTCCAATTCCTTGTGAGGAGACAACTCTGAAATCTATGCCAGCAACACATATTAAAACTGATATAATATCGGGTAGCTACTCAAGACATCTGCATCCTCAACTTCCTTACGTTTGTCACTAGAAATATGTATTGCGAATAACACACACCCTTTCCTATGACTGCACTTCGCCTGCATAGTTGTCACTATTCTAATTGAAGTTGCCTTCTTCTTATCCTACAAGACTCTTTGCTCCCCATTGTCATCCAGACACTCCAAAGCCTTATCAAAATAATCCACCTTGTTTCTATGAAGATATAACCTGTCCATACCCAACAAAATATTGTATGATACCAATGGAAGTATGTTAAAATATGTTAAAGTAGACATACCAATCAACTCAAATGCATAAGCTCTTACCCAGTGATGAAATATCTTCTTTGTACCTATAGCAAACTAGACTAACAAATATTTTGCATCCATTTCTTTATTCAAAACACAATTTTCCACTAGGTCAGGATTAATATAACTATAATTAGATCTAGATTTAATCAAAATAGAAACAATTTGATCACAAATCTTACCGTCCATCTCGACAATAGAGACCTGGTGATTTTCCTTCTTGTTATCTAATGCTACATAAATCTAAGGAATATTATGTCCAACATCTCCCATTTTCCATGCCTCCTGAGCATTGTAGATCTGGCGTCTACCACCCTTATGGTGTGGACAATCTATCTTGCAATTATCTCCTCCATAAGTCGAACACTGAAAAGGCTCCAAACTTGCACCCTCATTCTGCTCCTTAGACCGAAATCCCTGTCCTCTATTAGATGCATTGAACTTCTTATGCGGTGTCACATTCTCTTTGTTACTTGTATCTTGAGGTCTTGTTCGCTTGGCGGCCCATTTTCCTTTATTATTTTCATTACCTTTCTAGCGGATTATTCTCATATCTACACTTTGATTGCTCAAAATAATGTTTTAGCTTTCGGCTCACCTCCTCCAATTATCTAGGTGATGAACCTCATCATTGCAGCAAGGATGTTGCAACTCCTAGGCTTACCAACTTTACTTTATCAACCTAGGGTTTTGTACAAACTTGGAGGTGACAGTTCTATATGCACAACAGATGCAATGTTCTACTCATGTCACTTCTCAACTAGGGTGATAGACTACTAGGGCTTCAAACCAGTCTTCTATTGACTAGAAGGAGTCTGACTACTGATAATGAATGTAAATTTATTTCTAATACACGAAAGTAAATGCTTGTCTATTTAAGAAATGAAAGTTACTGAATGGAAAATTCCATGAATCATCTAGCTAGGAAATTACACAAATTACTTGCAGACAAGAACTAATCTAACCTTGCATTTTACTATCTAGCTATCATGGAAAATTTTAGAGGCTAATGTTCGCCTAGTGGGCTAATTTTCCATGATTTTTCCACAAAAATATATTCGCCAATGTTTTTAGCTTTAAGAAAAAATTCCATCCTTCAAATTTTCCTTGCTATCTATTTGGACTAATTGGACATGGGAAGTTTTTCTATCATCTTATGATCCATATATGCATGCACTAACTATCTCATCTTGCATTTGCAGAAAAAGAGTCTTTTAATTTCTAAATTCGGAAATGTAAATGCTACGTTATGCTATCTGATCTTGCAGGGGGGCAAGCCATGGGAGAGCTAGTCTCAGGTGGAACTTATAGGAACGAAATCCAAGATGAGGGCCTAACCTATACTTATACTAGATTTTCTTATCAAAATAGGGTCAAACAAGTTGCCACAGGAGATCCTGTAGTTGCTGCAGGAACTACTATAGGATGTCCTAGTTTGCTACAGGATGTCCTGACTTTCTACATGAAATTAGTTGAAAGCTTTACGTTGGCTTGATGGGCCCTGACCTAGGTTTAGCATTAGTCAGTCAAGAAAATCCCTACACTATTGGCCCTTTAGGCATCAGCCTGGGGAGCGTTGTTGGCTTGTTGTGGCCTGACCCAAGTTTGGGGATGATTTAGCCAAACAAATCCTGGTACTACTATCCCTTTCGGCAACAGTCCGCAGAGCGCGGACTGAGGTCTCACCCAAAGCAGTATGGGAGGGTTCTAGAACCAGGTTTCTGTACCCTGGGGATGTTTGATGGGTTCCAGTGGTCTGCGGTTTGACCTTGTGTGCATGTCACTATGCGCACTTATTAGTACCTCACAGTTGGTGATGTTGCCTTCGCACAGCCCTACTCGAGGGCCGAACAGTGTTATTACCCCAATCCTTACTAGAAACCTGATATTAATTGATTAACTTAGCTTATCTATATGCTTTAATTTATACTTAACAATATTCACCATTCATACAAAAGGCCGCAATAAATAAACAGTATAATTGCACTTGATATCAAACATGTACTAACATAAGAACGGATACACGAAATTTAGATAAAACTTCTCTTTATTATTCTTCTTCCTTGGTTAGAGACTTGAATCCACCCTACGCACTCAGCTAGAGGGGTCTGTGCACTCAGTTGCAGACTCTACTAGGCCTCTTCACACTTAGTTGCAGAGCCTCTTCCTACTACTATGACCCAAGATACTTAGACTCTTGCTCTATGCTTCACTATCTTTCAGACTCCATCCATTGGTTAACTAGCTACTTTACAACTTATAGCCTCACTCTATTTATACAACCCATGGTTTGCGAACCATGGGTAGGCTGACACTACATTCAAAACTTAGGGTGGACAACCCTATGACTCTAACAATACAATTCGCGCTCCGCGCTCGCAATTCGTGGAGTTTTTACAACAATATTACTCAAAACTTGGGCTTTGAGCCCCAAACCATGTTGTGGGGGGATTCCATGCCCAATAGGACCCCAACACAAACATCATGACTCGCCCTCAAGTCACTCTGTGGGCACAGTGATCTTGGCGTAGAGTCCCTCCAGCTGGTCCCGAACGGTCTTGATTTCTACAGTGCACTGAGCTATTACTTGTTGAACCTATTGCATTCGTTCGTCCATGTCTGAACTGTGTCCTTACATCTGTATTAGCATCCATTGCGTATTATTATAGTCCCACACCTATGTCCGGCTCCTCGAGTCACGAAGACTGTGCTTCGGCCGGTTAGTCAGATAGTTGGCCCACCCATGTAGGGCTTCAAGTGGTTGCCGTTTACTTTTCCTGGGAAGGGTTCTCCATTTAGTTTGACTAGCTAAACTGTGCCTCCATTTGTGACTTCCTTAACCATGTATTGTCCCAACGAGTGCATTCTGAATTTTCCCAGAAATGTTTCAAAATTACTATCATACAGCAGCACTAAGTCGTTTACCTTGAAGGTGCGCAACTTGATATGGCGGTTGTGCCAAGATTTTTCACATTTCTTTTGTACCTGCTGATGAAATCCAGCCAAAAACCATTCTTCCTCGAGTTCTTCTAATTGCGCAAGCCTTTCCTCTAGAGCTTCGCAGTCCGTCATTCCTGTAAGCATTGTTATTCGTAGACTAGGTACGATATATTCCATCAGCATAAAAGCTTCCACACCATAAACTAACCGGAAAGGTGTCTACCCTGTTAGTTTCTTGCATGTTGTCCTGTAAGCCCATAGCACAGTAGGTATGCACAGGTCCCAATCGTTTCGCTTTGCATTGCATACTTTGGTCAGTGCAGTCTCCAGTATTTTGTTGAATACCTTTACTGTCCCATTAGCTTGTGGGTGGTACGGTATACTTTTCTGATGATACACCTGGAACTCTTCTATGAGCGCGCTGATGGTTTCATTCAGGAAATGTGTTCCGCGATCACTTATTAAGATTTTCGAACAGCCAAATCAGGTCAACACGTTTTTGAACAAAAACTTCGCAGCCGTAGCGGCTGTGCAGTCTTTCACTAGCTGCTCTTCCACCCATCGTGTCAAGTACTATGTCGTGGTGATAATGTAGTATGCGCCCGTCTTCTCCTAAGGTTTGATTGGTCCCACATAGTCGCTTGCTCATTTTTCAAATGGTTGCAGTGTCATTTGTGGATTTAGTAGCATCTCGTCCCTTCACGATGGTTTTCTAGTCCTTTGACATATATCGCAGGCCTTATAGTGCGCTTTCGAATCTTGGTGCAGGGTTGGCCACCATAACCCTGCGTGAAGAATCTTTAGTGTGGTCGCGCATCCTACATAGTGTCCTCCTATAGCGCCCCCATGTGCTTCTGTGAGGATCTAATTTCGTTCAAATTTAGGTACGTATCTTTGCAATATCTCATTGTTTCCCATTTTGTATAGGTTCCCCGTGATGACAGGAAAATACGTTGTGTGCACCACCAATTCCTTCTTTTGTTGGATAGATTATTCCTTCGGCGCAGTCCCTGTTGTCAAAAAATGGATTAAATCTTCGAAGTACCTGTCCGGGATGCACACCACAAAGAGCTATGCATCAAGTAGTCCCTCCTCCAAATTAGTGGGTTCCTCACCCGTCTCAATTCGCAACAAGTGATCTGGTCCTGTGTTCAGGCGTCGTGGCTTTACTATGACCTCAAAATCATATTCATGGAACAATAAGAGCCACTTCCATATGCGGCCCCCCAACACAGGCTTATTGAGTAGGTATTTCAACGCGGAAATGCACACCACAAAGAGCTATGCATCAAGTAGTCCCTCCTCCAAATTAGTGGGTTCCTCACCCGTCTCAATTCGCAACAAGTGATCTGGTCCTGTGTTCAGGCGTTGTGGCTTTACTATGACCTCAAAATCATATTCATGGAACAATAAGAGCCACTTGCATATGCGCCCCCCCAACACAGGCTTATTGAGCAGGTATTTCAACGCGGAATGGTCAGCATACATCTTGAAATTTCCTTTGAGTAAATAGCGTCAGTATTTTTGGAGTGCGTACACCATTGCCAACCCCTCACACTCGGTGGTGGAATAGTTCTTTCTCTGCTTTGGACAACCTTTGACTTGCAAACACAATAGGGTGATCCAAGCCTTCCTCGCCCTCTTGTGTGAGCACTGCTCCCAGCACGATACACGAGGCATCGACATGGACATGAAATTCCACATCCCATTTTGGGAAGACTAGGATTAGAGCAGAGCCCAATTTCCCCTTCAGGACATCCAAACTTTTCATACAATCATCATTCTAGCAAAATGTAACATCCTTTTTCAATAATTTTTCCATCGGTGTGATGATTTGGGCATAGCTTTTGATAAGCTTTATGTAGTATCCGGTGTGTCCCAAGGTAGCATGTAGTTGTTTAACACTTTGTGGTGCTTCCAAATTTAGAATAACGGCAATCTTCGCAGGGTCCACCATCAGTCCTTGTTTGCAGACCACATGTCCCAGCAGGTTTCCAAAAGGAATGAGGAATGTGCACTTCTTAAGGTTCAGCACAATCTGGTGTCATCAGCAAGTATCTAGCATCAAGCGTAAGCTTGCTACATGGTGCTTAACTAATCCAAAGACATTCCAATCATCTAGATAGACCAGCAAGAACTTGTGGATGTATTCTTTGAACGGAACCTCAACGATGCGCGAAAAGATGGTTGGCACATTCTTCAATCCAAACAGCATAACAGTGTATTGAAATCAGCCCCATTCCACTACGAAGGTCATTTTGCTCTTGTCTTCTGGCACAATATTGATCTGATGGTACCCTGAGAACCCATCCATGAACGAGTATGCTTCCTGGCTACCAAAATTCTCTAGTACTTCATCTGCGAAAGGAGTCAGGAATGGATCATGTACACAGGTGTCGTTCAGCTTCCTGAGGTCCACACATATTCTTATTTCTCCCTTCTGCTTTTTCTCTTACACTACCATAGGACTCACCCAGTCATATTCTTCCACTAGCTCAATAATTCTGGATGTGAGCATTTTGTCTAATTATTTGCAGACCTTTTCCTTATATTTCTGATTCAAGCGGTATGGTCTCTACTTAACCAGCTTCACGTCGAGTTTCAGGGTGATCTTCATCATCCCTAAGTCGCCAACGATCCCTTTTAAGTCCGTAATTTTAGTCAAGAACAAGTCTTGGTATTCGTGAAGTAACTCAGTGACCTTATTCACCATGGCATCATCCCAATAGTCCCCAAGTGTTGCATACTTTGGCTCCGCCTCCATTCCAATGTTTACCTACTTTTTTTTTAGCAGGGCGATGATGTCGAGATCCTCAATCGATGGTCCTCGAACCTCACAACAGCCTTCCATTTCTAGAATTTTAATATTTCATGGGTCCTCATCATCCTCCTCAACATTTAAATTGTAACACTCCAGTGGGCAGCTCAGTTGTGTCGCCCATCCTGGCTGTAGTACTTCCATTGGATCCTAGGGTATTTTGAAGATAGCTACTTTTATTGCCAATAGTGCATCGTCAACAGTATCCCACCAACGATCTTCAAATGTGAAAGTTAGCATAAATCCATCGCGCAAGATATCCCATTCGCTTGTACCATGGCGGAGCTCCATCTCAGCATACCAATTCATGGGTATGACATCCAGGGTATGATAGAAAAAATGTACCCATTTAGGCTGTGGCTCTTCCCCGTAGACCTTGGTTCATTTCACGAGGTGTGTACGTGGATCATCCCATCTGTCATACTTGTCTGCTAGCCGCATCTGCAGTTTCCCAAATCATAGGTGCATCATCCTTCTACATCCCTACTAGTCCTTAAAGCTTCTCTAATGCATACCCCACCATCTTGCAGGCGTCGCGCGCAGTGCCCATTTTAAAGCATCGAATTGTCGTTATTCTGGCACTACGCTTTCAAATTTGATTAGGAATTCATCCACCACTATCAACCCGTCATACATAGGCAAATCCCTTACCTCTGTTGTCACACAGTGCATTGATCTTACCATCATGTTGCAATTGAGCGTGGTTACCTCATGTAACCTGTTCTGCCATCGTTTTGTTTCCTCATCTGAATCTAATACGCAGGAACCTTCGTGCTCTCATGAAATCCGACCATCCGTTGTAGGATTCACCCAATCCTTTTCCCGATCGGTTATCTTATAGATACAATCTAGATCATTGTCGCTCTCGTTATTGTGCACTGGCTCTGTGTAGCGCGCTCCTTCTGCAGGGTCTAAAGGTACCACTACGCGCAGTGACTTTTTCTCAAAAATCATTTTGCACTTCTTTATATTTATTACTCTGTTCATATCAGTGGCCCAGTCTATTCCCAATAGTGTGGGATAGGGATTGCTGTCATCGACAATATCTATCATTTTGAAATCCACCAGTGTGCTCACACCTTCAATATCCACCATTACTCCTTGCAATCTTCCCATGGGTAAGATCTTATGCTGGTTCGTCATTCGCAATTGAATTGGAGACAATTGTAGCACAGGTCTGCCCATGTGTTCCCATGTTTGTTTTGATAGTACATTCGCATCCGATCCTAGATCTAGAATTACTTGATCCATTTCATACTCCCCAATTTATGCAATAAATCTCATTGCCCTTCCTATTTGCGATGTGTGCTTTTCGAGCTTCCAGACTACGCATGGTTCTCCTGACCCAACGCACCTAGTGATAAGTTCCTGCAGTCCTTTCATATCCTTGTTGTCGTGCAGCAATTTCATACATGTCTCCAGAAAGGTAGTGATCATTGAAGGATCCATCTCCAGCTCTAGTTGATCCCTAATACCTAAAGTGGAGGCCTTCGTGAAGCTCTTCTTAGCTTCCATGAATGTCTCCTTCGCATGCTCTAAATCAAATTCAGGTTCCTTTGTAGGGGACTTGCGAACCCACACACTTTCTTCAGGTTGCTTACCTTTGTCATCTCCTGTCATGATACCACTTCTAAGAATTATTTTTAAATTCGGGTCCTCTTCGTGCAGCTCATACCTCATCATTTGCAAATTCTGAGTTGGGGGAGGCTGGAGTGCCCCTTTCTCGCGCAGCCACACTATCAATGTAGGGAAGTCCGCTGCCTCATGATCAAACTGAGTATAGTATAAGCATGATGTTCTCATCGGATTTGCACAATGGCGGGCATAGTTCCCTAGCCCTCCACAATTGTAACAAATTAGTTGTCTGTGACCCCTTCCTAGTCCCATTCCACCTCGACCTCGTCCGCGCCCCTAACATCCAGCCTACGCTATTCTCGCATTTGGGTCAAGGGCTCATGTTCTGGCCTGCACTCTATAGGTAGGAGTCTAATCCATCATTAGCTTGTAACTTCTGCAAGTGCGCTCATCATTTCCTACCGACCTACAGAAATTAAAAAATAATTGTTGGGACATCTGCGTATACTTCTGCAATAGATGAAAATTATCTATAGCATGATTTCCTCCTATTTGACAGATCGTGCACCATACTGCAGGCACCGCACTCGATCCTTCTAATGCCTCTGGTCTTAATGGCATTGGCCCTCCTCCTTCCAAGTAATTCGCAAAGACCGGACAATGGTCCTTAGCATGCCCTTGGCCTTTGCATTTTATGCACCATACCTCCTCACGCACTTCTGGGCAAGTTGTCCTGTCTTGTTTCAAACTCTACATTTCCAGACACAAATTTTTGCAATTGCACGTGGATTTGTCGGACTCCCACGTCAGGATCTTGTATTGGGGTCTCATGCAGTCTCATTGCAATCTCCAAAGCTTCGGCCTGGGTGGATAACTTCTACTCTGACAATGCCATTCTTAGATGCGGTGTTAATGACGCTACAAACCATGCGATGTGTTGCCCATCTGTCAAGGCCATGTTGGCTTTGCAAATCATACTCTTCAGTCTCTGATCTAGATCCCATGTGGTCTCGCCTGGAAGCATCGCAATCTCCTTAAACCAAATAATCGATTGTGTCTCCGACTTTGGCCTGCTAAATTCCCTGTTTCGTGTGGCCTAGATATCTGCGATCCTCACGTTTGGATGGTCATTAGAATGCTTAATGTAGTGCGCGATCTTGCAACATGCTCACCAACATTGCCTTCTTTATATTGTCATCCATGACTCCTTGTGCTTCCCATACGGCCCTTAATACGAACCAAAATTGGTCCAGATATTCGTTCCCTACTCCCCTGAATATCAGCAACTTTATCGCGCTCGCCATATTGAACTGTGGTGGTGGCGAAGGTGGTGTGGGTGGAGATGGAGGTGAAGATGGTGATACTGGTGGTGGTGTAGGTGGAGGTGGTAGGTGCAGAATTCACTACCTTATCAAACTGACTGCACTTCTGAGAGAAACTTTCACGAGCTCTTCCTCACTTTCCCGCCAAAGCAAAATAAAGGGGCTATTTTCTATCTTTGTGCTACCTTCATTTCTATAGATCCTCCCACTTCGTGTAGCCCCAAACGTCAATTTATTCACATAACCTGTTTTTCACACAATAACATCTTAATCCAAGTGTTCAAAGATTTAATGTACTTACCTCTTGGTCCTTTGAGGAAGCATTGTTTCGCCTCACTGTAGCTGACTATTGTGTCTATCATGAACTCAGTGATAAACCCCCCTATAGTTCGATCGAGCCAATGGTCTACAGCGTGCACGATCTTATCTTCTAATTCTTATAGTCTGTGCACTAATTCTAGAGTCCACACAATTGGTTTGTCGAACCTACACCTTCCATGACTATCTGCTAGCTTCATGATCCACTCATACAACTCAGAGGGAAATGATGCAAAGAAAATTTTGTGTATTTTCATATATAAGTAGTGCTCCAACCACTGTTCCTTTGACACTCGCGGATTCATGTTTTCCTGCGTCACGAACTCGTCGATCTTTCTATCTAACCACCCTTCAATTTCTTTCTTCATTGGACTCCAATGACATGACATCAGACATGCCTTATGCAGATCCTGGTCCCGACAATGGATCCATTTGTTGGCTTGTTGGGGCCTGACCCAGGTTCAGGGATGATTTAGCCAAATAAATCTCGGTACTACTGGCCCTTTCCGCAACAGTCCGTGGAGCGCGGACTAAGGTCTCACCCAAAGTAGTATGGAAGGGTGCTAGAACCAGGTTTCCGCACCTTGGGGATGTCTAATGGGTTCCAGTGGTCCGTGGTTTGACCCTGTGCACACATTGCTATGCGCACTTATCAGTACCTCGCATCCAGTGATGCTTCCTTCACGCAGCCCTACTCGGGGGCCAAATAATGTTATTACCCCAATCCTTACTAGAAACCTGATATTAGTTGATTAACTTAGCTTATCTGTATGCTTTCATTTATACTTAACAATATTCACCATTCATACAAAAGCGTGCATTAAAGAACAATATAATTGCACTTGATATCAAACATGTACTAACATAAGAACATATACACAGAATTTAGATAAAACTTCTCTTTATTATTCTTCTTCCTTGTTTACAAAATCGACTTTGGGGTCTACGCACTTAGCTGCAGGGGTCTGCGCACTTAGCTACAGGGGTCTGCGCACTTAGCTGCAGGGGTCTGCACACTTAGTAGCAGGGGTCTGCGCACTCAACTGCTGACTCTACTAGGCCTCTATGCACTCAGCTACAGAGCCTCTTCCTACTACTACGACCCAAGATACTTAGACTCTTACTCTATGCTTCGCTATCTTTCAGACTCCATCCATTGGTTAACTAACTACTTTACAACTTAGAGCCTCACTCTATTTATACAATCCCATGGTCTGCGGACCATGGGTATGCCGACACTACATTCAAAACTTAGGGTGGAGAGCTCTATAACTCTGACAATACAATTTGTGCTCCGTGCCCGCAATTTGCAAAGTTTTTACAACAATATTACTCAAAACTTGGGCTTTGAGCCCCAAACCATGATGTGGGGGGGATTATATGCCCAACAAGCGCGGACTGAAGTCTCACTTGAAGCAGTATGGGGGGATGCAGGAACCAAGTTTCTGCACCCTGAGATAGTTGTGATTTCGGTTTTACAGTTTAACTTTGCCTTCACATAGATTGATAAGTTTTTAGGGCTTATCGATATACTTCTTTATTAGTCTTTCAAAATCTCCACGAAGGTATGCTATCGTCCTTCATGTAAACCTAAAAATGAATATCAACACTTACTTGCCTTTGTAACCACTATAGTTTCCTGAATTATATTATGTGTTCACCAATCCTATCATGTAATTAAGATTGTCTTCGTGTAAACAGATATCTCTACTTGCATCCATATAACAGATAAAAACATATATATTCGTGCATCAAATTAACAATAAAACATAAACCCATTGCATGCAATTGATAGAAGTAAAATACACAATAATTTCATTATGCTTCTCTTTATTGATGATCTAGATTTCCAGTACAGACTCTAACTACCTTGTGCACACAGCTGCAAGGGTTCGCACACTCAATAGCGGACTTCTACCCTAGGCCTCTGCACACTCAGTTGTAGAGCCTCTCTCCTATGTTAAAAATATCACTCTTAGCTCCTCACAGACTTATCAATGGCTCCCACTATGTATGAACTAAACTATCTTAGACTCCTCTAAGACCTCCTTTTTACACAATCCCATGGTCCGTAGACCAAGGGCATATCTCATCAGGCCAACACAACCTATCTAAACTAAGGGTGGAAACCATTTTTGACTCTTGATATCTTCGTGCTCCGTGATCACAAAATGCAGAGACTTTACATTTCTTTATACAAAATTCAAGCCTTCTGCCCCAAAACTTGGGCTTTTAACCCCAAAATTGACCCCTAAGGGACCCGTTCCCAACACTTTAGGAGGGAAATAATAGTGGAATAAGGTGTTGGAGAGATGTATGACAATGAGAGAAGGTGTAAGGAAGGTGCACATTACCAAAGGCTAATCCCAACACTCCAAGGAGGTTAGATTTTCCCAAGGTGGTTGTTCACAGTGGCTGCAAAACAGAGATTCAAACTATGGGATGGTATGCCTTGGTAGAAGGTGGAGAATACTTAGGTGAAGTTGGTTGGATGAGTTCCTCCCTGAAGATCAATAGCAATACCTACAGAAAAACATATTTTCCTCTTCATTTATGCATTATTATATACCAACATGGAAAAGATGAGTTGAATTTTAAGAAAGTTGATTTATCTATTGCTAATGGCTATATCTATGGAATGGAATACCTTCTAAGCTATGGAAAACATAAGAAAAAAAATAAAAATTGCGGGTGCTTCCAAGGAATCATAAACAGTGATCTATTTAAGCATGGAACCCAATCTATGTAATCACCAAAAGACAAACTTTGTTTTTGGGTTTGTTAGAATGGGGTCCTCTAATCATGATCCCACAAGGGATATGAGGAAGAGGCCATTGTTACAAGATTTTCTGAAGTACTTTCCTTCACTACTAAACCAATGGTCTACTTCTTCAAACTAATGGAAACAAGATTAAGTAAGCATTCAAATACTTGTTAAGCTAAACAAAACATAAATAATTTCATCAACAAAATATCATCTTAATCTAAGAATACAAATACAAAAAGAGGAATTTTTGTTTTTAGGGTTGGGTCGTAACCCAAGAGCTTAAGCCCTCTGAGTCAACTCAATTTTGGATCAAGGTTGAATCTCTCATTATCATAAAAATGTCAAATACAACATAGCAAATAACAGTCATAATGTTTTAGCTCAAATTGCCTCTAGGCTACCTCAAAAAATCAAATCCTAATGAGTCCCTTGGCTCTCTTATTTATACAAACGGAAGCTACCAACAAATTCCTAAAAAATAGGGAGACTTGGCTCCCTAAATCGATAATAACTTATCTTTGACTGTCACTCGCATGGTTGCCAATGAACTCGGCTTGCTTGGCTACTACTAACTCCGAGCTAATGAGATATGGTGGAGGAAACTTTGAATGATTTGAGTAAAAGAGGTAGACCAATCTCCTAAAATATATGTTTCTTGTCCACCTCGAGTTCTTGCGCTTAAATTAGCCCAAAACTACTCTAAATCCTACATTTAATACATATTAGGCCACATGACCTAGCAACTTACCTTTACCCTTCTCACTAAGCAAAATATAACAAAATATGTAAATAAATGTGAGAAATGTCAATTTTAATAATTTTGAGAGTGGAAATGCAACCCATATAGTTTACCTAATTATGACCCTAATCATCACCCCCCTACTGAAGGTGTTTCTCATCCTCTGAGAAAATTAGTCTATATCCATATCCTTCATAGCTCTGGTGGCCTATCTAACATCTGAGGCCTCTGTTGATGGAGTTTCCTCTTAAGGATAGAACCTCGCATGTTTCTCTATATCTTCCTACTACTTTATTTCCTCTTCTTCCTTCCTACCTTCTGAGAGACCCAACAAAAAGGGTGGACTGAGTTTCAAACCAATCCAATTTATCTTTAGTCTATGCATGGCATTCTTATACAGGGGGGTCCTTTCCAGTGCATTTCTCAACCTCTTAAGGGCGTGGTACTCTCTAATCCTTAGACAGTGTGGCAAGTTTCTCCATCTCCTCTATCATGCTTGCTCGCTTTCACTCCCCAGCAATCTTAAGTTGTTTTCAAAATGGGAGATGGCATGTTCTTCTGTACCCAGGTATCTTGGTGAAAGTTGGGCATCATTGGAAATGATGTTGTGGTTACTATTGACAGCCATGGAATTTATATGTTCTCCTCTAATGTAGAGGGGCTTTGTTTCCTCTTTTTATACTATTCCCTTTACTTCCTCGGCCTTGGCCTTCTCATGATCCATCCATGATGCAAGGGCCATCAGTTGCAAGTCCCCCAACTTTGCATTGGAGTTCCACACATTCAAATCTGACAAGGCAAAGTTGTGTAAGTAAAATCCAGATATTTTGGCCTTGTCTTCGAGGGTGCTCTTGTCACATAGCTCTATGAATTATCTATAGTATTGGAATGGAATGGTCCCCTGTTGTGCTAATGTCTTCATTTGAAACTACAGCCACTGATCCTTGAGGTATAGTGCATATGATTTGGATGGTGTTGGGATAGGGTCCCTAGGGGTAGTTTTGGGGTTAATTTAACCCTATTTTGTAAAATTTTTGTAAAGAGAATGTAACTTCTGGACGATATGTGGATGCGGAGCGCACATATAGATAGGAGTCAAAAGGGTTTTAGTCCTTGTTTTTGGTCGGTTCTAAGATTCTCCCATGGTCCGCGAACCATGGTATTGTATGAAGAAAAGCTATAAATATTTGAGTCACAGCGAATCTTAGATATAACTTTTGATAGAGAATTGGGTACATTTAAGAGTTTTTTTGTCTAAGTGCTTAGGAGGATGGGGTAGAGTCCACAGCTAAATGCATGAACCCCTACAGCTGTGTTTGCAGGATAGAAGAGTCTATAATCGATGAACTGAAGATCAATAAAGACAAATTTTTGAAGAATTACTGAATATTTCCATTGAATCTATTTGTGTTATACGTTGTTGATTACTGATATGTTTTCCTGAAATGTTGAATGAATGTTATGCGAATTCACTGAATCTGTCTTAATAATATATGAAATGAATGGTTATCCACTTCCATGAAGTTAGAAGCTATTTCTCTTATGTTTTCTAATGAACTAACTAGATCTATGTGAACCATGATTTAGGGTTTCCTGTTGATGAGTGAAAGTAGGTAAATCGATTGTTTAAGGTCCACAAGGATTAATCGTAGGCCTTCATGAAGGTTTGGAGGTCATTTTAACTTAGTTATATTAATGAACCCTAGAAGTATATTGATCTATGAGGAAGCAGATCTAAGGCATTGTTGACAGTGCTAGACCTACCAACATGTTAAGGGGATCTCCTCGATAAGAAGTCCCAATTAGACCTTATACCATTTGGTGTAGGTGTCCCAGCAGTGGGTCGTAAGGTAATGCCTTAACCACGATGTCGCACAGAGGCAAGTAAGATAACTCTATTAGTGGCAAGGGTGTGACTGATGTAAAGAGTCAAGGAAAGTGTACGAGAGGTTCCAACAATTCAAAGGGAGAGGAAGGTGAAAGTGAGGTTTAGTCCCAACTTGGCTAAGAACACACCACAAAAAGGACATGCATAACTTCCATCGAAGCAATCCACTCGGATGTGGCAGTCACAACATACAAGGTAAGATAACACGAACATCACTATCAGTTTGAGATGAGTGTGACGATTGATATAGCAAGGTCTCGAGAAAGGTCTATCTAATGTCTAGCAGAGCAGTTGACAGGGATGGTGACAGCATTAACAGCATATGCAACACATTAACAATAAGATTCATATAATTTCATACAAATCAGTTCATATACAAGTATGTAAGTTAAACAACATATATCCTTAAGGCAACTCGAATAGTCCAACCACAATAACAACATATGCATGAAAATGTGTTGGCTCTTATTATTAAGGAAGTGTAAGTCACAATCATACAATACACCATGTAAACCTGCTAACCCCAACAGTGCAATATTATAGCCACATTTGCATGCTCCTCCAAAGAGATGTACTAGCTTCATGCAGTGGAGAAGCTAAGGCACATTACAATACTATCCAAGCCTTCTTCAAGATAGTCTTAGTAGAAGCTTGGCTGACCAAAAGCCTATATAATGAGTTATGAGGGACTATTTATAGAAAAGGGTGGGGCGACCCTTGACATTCCCTTGTGTGATAGTTCAAATACCCTCATGACTCTTCACCTACTTTATGATTGTTACATCCAACTATTGACACTTGACTTACACTTGACATGACTCAACATTACAGTGCAAATGTACTCATGTGCGACAACATGGCTTGAGCAAGCCTTGCAAGACAACACTGATACTTGGTCCATTGTGGTGAGACTAACTCTTTAACATGCTTGTGATGGTGAAGCTGGTGAGCTGGTGCCAAGCTTGGTCATCCGTGATGATGTGCATGCACCTCATGGTGACATCTAGCTGAACTGAACTCTTGCTTCAGTTGCAACTAGTGCATTGGTTTGGCCCCTTCATCAAACTCGTCTGCTAACATGTGCATGGTCTTCTTGGGTGCAGTTAAACCAGCAACACACTGATGCACAGTATCTGTGATGATCTTCAAGTGTGTGTTGGTGGTCATGCACATCAACTTTCTAAAGTACCCGTTTGGCTCTAGTTGGACTTGCTTCTTGTCTTTTCCTTGGTGAGTGTGTTGAATGGGTTGGATTGCATGTGTGTGCACAATGACATGCATGCTGCTGAATCCCTTGCATGCAATTAACCACACTACTTACCATGTCTGCTCTGTGTTAGCTGCTGGAATGGATCTTTAACTTGTCCTGGCGCAATTTCATCTATGAGTGCACGTTGCGCCCACTATTGGTCCTGATCATGCTGCAACTCATTTGTCTATCTACGCAGCTTAATGTTCTTCTTGAGTTGTTGCTTTAGCATATGCAACTCCTTCTTTGTTACATCTTCTACCTTCGCGCGATCTTCATGTCGCGCTGTCACTCCATAGCCGGAGTCTACAAAGTTTCTTTCGTCATCAATGGAGTTGCTTGAGCTAGCAACCTTGTTTTTCCTCCGTGTTGTCAACAACCCTCCTCTTTCATTCATTGCATTTGGTATGTCATCTTCAGTTGTTGTTCATGATGATACTCGTTGTTATGGTGCCGCTTGATGTCCTTGTCTATGAATAGCTTGATGTCTTCATGAGTAGGGAAGCTCATAGACACTTGATTGACTGCATCCCCAAGCATGCTCTAAATGGTGTCCTCATCTCTACGCTCCTAGAAACCATTGTACCTGTACTTTTGAGAGGTATATGAACACCTATGATACCTGAAGACATGGCAACACTCATAGCAAGCAATCTGTCAGTTGAAAACTAAAATGAACATGAGAACTGACATGCAACATACCAGGGTGAATGATCATGAAGGTAGTGCAATTTCATCCGGGAGGTCGGGAGATCAACTACCAAGATTGCTCAAGGCACAGTTTGGGTTGTTGGGAGACTAGCTGACTGCTGGAAATAGACAATGCACAGTCCATTCTAGCTGCTAACTGCTGGGACTGCGCAATGCGCAATTCCAGCTAGGAAGCACTGCTGGCCTAGGGACAAATCTGTGCAATTTCTTGGGCCAAGCAGCCACTGTCCTCCAGAAATGTGCAAAATAGTCCTAGAGGCCAGTGTCAGGCAAGAATGCACAAATCTGGAGAGGAAGGTGAGCCTTCCTTTCCCAGATTTCATAATGTAGCCTTGGTGACGACAGAGGTTGGGCCAAGGTTGGCCCGACTCACCGACAGGAGACTAAAAGCAAGTAAGTCAGTGAATGCATGGTGACACTAAGTGATAGTAGAAGTGATTGACAATGCATGCAAAACATGAATGAAAGATTCAAAAAACATATCAACATGCATGTGGGTGAGGTAGTTCACCTATTGGGCAAACTTCTGTGAAAAATATTTTCATGCATGTGATAGCAGTGAGATAGCAACGAAAATTGAAATAGAGCTAGGACAAGAAATCAAGCAAATAGTACTCCTACAAGCGAAAACACAAAAAGCGACATAAATGCAGCACAAGGCATGGGAAGTGGGCTTACCCAAAAATGGTTGAGTTGAATGTGTCGACTGCTCCTATATGTGATGTGGGATGTTAGATCTGCAAGGTTGATGTGAGGAATGAGTTCTGCAGCATCTGGTTGATGAGTTTTGATAACATCGAGGTTGTGACACGCATGCCACAAATCTAGGGGAAGCGACACTTGGTGGGAGATTTCTGAATTGCTCCTTTCATGTAACCTCCAACTTCTAAAAATTGATCCCTAAAAAAAGGGATTCCATCGCATGCTTCCTTGGGAGAAACATCCCATACATGCAAGTCTTGTTTTCTCGGTCCCAAAGGCAACCGGTCAACTCAGTTGCACATGCAAGAGACTACTCGACTGTTGGATAAAAATGTGTGTTTCTGGTTGGGATCTGGGTTGACTACCCAAGAGATTTGTGCAATTTCTGGGCAAAGCAGCTGACTGGTGCCCAGATTTATGTAAATCCTGGATTGAACAGCCTGCTACTAGGAAAATTTGCCAAATCCTACTGGGAAGGTTGGCTGGCAAGATTGATAAATCCTAGAGCCCAGCAAGCTGTTAGAGAGGATTACGCAATTTCTAGAGGGAAGGATGGTTTCCCTCTAGAAATTTGCAATTTTCAAGGGGAAGTTACTCAGCCTGCAGCTAGACCAAATTTGGCTTAGTAGCATGTGAAGGGAAAAGGTCAAAACTGTGATCGACAGGCTACCTTTGAGTGAGGAAAACACTTGAAGCTGGAGTACTTGACGAAGCAAGACAAAGTGTTGTGTAAGGTTGGTAGGGAGGCTCCAAAATAGGCTAAGGAAAAATTTTGCAGGGTGGTTATAGCCGCTACAATAGGCATTGAAAGACATCACACTAGTCTCTAGATGCAAAAACTTAGTTCTGGCATCCCCAAATACTGCTTCGGGTGAGACTACAGCCTTCACTACACAGGTTGTTTCCGAAAGGGCCAGTAGTGTAGGGTTTTTTTGGTTGGTGCAACTAACTCCGAACTTGGGTCAGGACACCCTAAGCCAACAAATGGTTCCGTTTTCAGGACCGAGATCTGCTTAAGAGATGTATGATGTCGTATCATTAGAATCCAACCAAGAAAGAGATTGAAAAGTGATAGATCAAAAGATTTACGAGTTTGCAGCTCAAGAAAATAGGAATCCACGTCTGTCGAAGGAGGATTGGTTGAATAGATATCTGTATATAGAGATACACAAAATTTTCTTTTGCACTTTTCCATGCAAATTATATGAGTGGTTAGCAAAATTGGAAGACAGTCAAGGGAGGTGGAAGATCGGTAGTCTTATAGTGTGGACTCCAGAATTGGTGCGATGACTAGAGACATCTGATAAAAAAATAGCGCGGGTTGTCGATCATTTGCTTGACCGAATTATGGGAGGATTTGTTACTGAATTTACAGTTGATACCTTAGTTAGCTATAGCAAAGTGGAGTAAAGATTCATCAAGGAACCACGAGTTTAGTACTTAAGTTCATTGAATACTTGGATTAAAATGTTATTATGTGAAAAGAGGGTAATTCCATTACCTTAATGTTCGAAGCTACGTGAAGTGGTACACTCTTTAGAAGTAACAGATTGGGTCCAGAGTATAGTCCATTAATTGAACCTCCTTCAAGTGACGATGAAGGGGTGGTGCTAACTACACCACGAAGCGATGTTCATTTAATAACTCAGGGTATTCTGAGGATATCTCATCCATCCACTCCACCTCCACTGCGTACACCTTCACCTACACCTTCGCCCCCACCTCCACCATTCTTCATGGAAAATGAAATGAAGATGTCGATCTTCAAGGGCATAGGAAGTGAAGATCCATAGCAATTCCAATTTGTTTTGAACATTGTATGGATAGCGCAGCAAATCACCTATGATAATATAAAGAAGGCGCAGTTGATTATTGCTTTGCAGGACCACGCGCTAACTTGCTACATTAAGTATTGCACCCATAATCCTCAAGCATTATTAGCAAAGACTCAGATAGCTTTGAACAAAGAATTTAGTAAGCCTAAGGCAAAGGCGCAATCGGTAATTGAATTTAAGGGGATCTAAATGAGAGTTGATGAGACACCTTGAGACTTTGATCAAAGGTTGAAGTGCCAAATCAGGCAGGCTAACATGAAAATCTAGATACCCAGCATTGCAACTGGTTTATAGAGTTGCTTTTGCCACACTTGAGAATACCTCTATCATAGCAGAAGATAGCAACACAAGTAGAAGCCTTGGAGATCAAAATGAGGCTGCACGCATCACCTATTCAAGATACAAATCTAGGGATCTAACAAATCCACTCGCAGTTAGAGATCCTGCACCTAGAATTATAGAGTCTGAAGAAAGAAAGGGAGACTAAGCTAGAAGTATGCGTAGAGGTTTGGTGCTTGAAATTCAAGGGACATGAGCACGATAAATATCATTGTCTAGTATATGTGAATTATATTACAGGGGGGGAAATCCCCCTGAAGCCAAAAGCCCCAGCCGAACCAAGCATGGAGTTGCGTTATGGCATGCCATTTGTCAATTCATTAGGCAACATGCAATGGATAACTGCCACTTAATTCAGAAGTTCGTTCAAACACCCCAGTATTTATTCTACAATTTCTGCAAATATGTGGGCCATGATGAATTCCATTGTTGAATTTATGAGCTGATGATGGAAAGAACCCTTATTTACCATATGTCAGCAGAAACTCAGCCTCCAGATCAATGTGTGGGAGGGACACGTGGGGGTTTTCAAGGACAAGGAGGAGGTCGTGGTCATGTTATATGCTACAACTGTAGACAGTCGGGGCACTTCGTGTGAGATTTCCTGAATCCTACACACCCTTCATGTCAATATTATAGACAATTTGACCATGCCATAGAAGAATGTTAAGTGCTAATAGATAAGATGCAAGAGAAGAAAACACAGCCTCAACAACTACGCAGAATTTACAAATGATGAGGGTTAAGCCCCGAAAGGAGGCTCAGAATATTAATATTGTACTGAGAAGTGGTATGATGACTGGCGCAGATAAAGGTAAGTAGCCTGAATAAGACGGATGGGTCTGCAAAAATTCTGAGAAAGAAATGCCTTTGACCTTAATCGTGCTAAGGCAACATCCAAGGAAGCAAAGAAGAGCTTCACTGAGGCCTCCACCTCAGGAAGCCAGCACAAGACACCAAAGACCAGTGTGACACAAGAGGTTGATCCTTCCATACTCACTACTTTTTGGAGACCTACATGAAGTTACTACATGACAGAAAGGTTGTGGAAGGATTGCAAGACTTAATAGAAAAGTGCACCAATAAGGAAAAGACTCCTATGGAGTAGCACATAGTTAGAAATATTGGTAAGCATAAGGCACGAATAGGACACGAGATGCAGCTAACAATGCAGATAGGTGATTATGAAATGCACCAAGTCATCTTGGATCTGGGGTCCGATGCAAATGATCTACTGAAAAAAACATAGGAAAGGATGGGGAGACCTATGCTACAGTGGTCACTAATTCAGCTCAGAAAGATGAATCGGCAGAAAATCATCCCCATGGGATGATTATATGGAGTAATGGTTAATATTGAAGGTGCGGGTGCATTAGCGGACTTTGAAGTTATAGAAATTTTTTATGACATTAATCCCTACCCCGCGCTTCTGGGAATCGACTAGGCTATTGATATGAATGGGGTCATTAATTTGAAGAAGAGGACAATGTCATTTGAAAGGAAGTCACTAAGGGTTATAGTGCCATTGGATCTTGCAGAAGGGGTGCACTATGTTGAACCAGTCCATGATTATGTAGAAAGTGACGATGAGTTGGATCAAATCTACAGGATAATAGCATGAGATCAGGATTGGATCAATCCAATGGCAGATGGACGGATCACATGGGACCGAGAGAGTTCCTACACTTCTGACTCAGATGAGGAATTAGAGCATTGGAAAAACTGCTTACATGAAGTATCTACATTATGGTTCAATATGATGATGAATTCATTGTGCTATGTTTCGTCGGAGGTAAGAAAGCAACCTTATTATGATGGTTTGACTAACGTAGATATGTTTTTAGATGAATTTGAGCGTGAAGTCCCTAAAGACCACTAGTTTCAAGTGTTGGAACTAGCGCTATGCCAACATGATGGTGGGGTATGCATAAGGATAGTTTTGTGGGATGGCGAGATTACAGGCAAATGATGAAATTACGATTTGCACATGCTAATACAAGAATCACTGAGAAGTATAATGGAAAGGATGATCTGCACAATCACCTGGCAGAGTGGACTGAGGCATGGGGGACAGAACTGCAGCCCAAATGGGTACATATATTTTTTCATGCCTTGGATACAATCCCCATGAACTGGTATCTCGAAACAGAGCTTTGCCACAGTACTATGGAATGGGAGATATTGAAGGAAGTTTTCTTATTGAATTTAAGCTTCGAGGATGGCTTTGAGAGTATTGATGAAGTGCTGCAAGAAATAAAAGTAGCTATATTTAGGACACTAAAGGAACTGGTAGAATGGACCTAGCTGGATTGGAGTACGCAGCCGCATCATGTACTCGAATGTTATAATGTGACCGTTGAAGAAGAAGAAGACCCACAGAATATTACCATCCCAGAGACTGAAGGTTAGCGCGACATCGAAGAACCGAAGGTAGTGAACCCATACGTCTCCACACCTTTGAAAACAAGACAAGTAAACATTGGCACTAAAGAAGAACCAAATCTCGCGGAGATTAGAGACTATTTCTCCCACTTGTTGTTTTCTTTCCACAAGGGACCACAAGATAGCTTGTCATTTATCCATCTCTGCAATGCCCATTGTTTCTCTACACCAATAGAAATTCTCAAAGCTCATAGATTTTGTCAATGCATCTGTAGTATTCTTCAAAGTGTCCACCTTTACCAGCAACACCTTTTTGTCTTCTATCATATCCCTCACAAAGTGATACTGAACATAAATGTGCTTTGTCTTTGAATGATATACAGGATTCTTTGCCAAGAAAATTGCACTTTGGCTGTCATAGTCTATCCTTATAGCTCCGTGTACTAACCCCATATTTGAACACAATCTCTGCAACCAAGCTGCTTCCTTTCTTGCATGAGTGGTTGCCATGTATTCTGCCTTTGTAGTTGATAGTTCCACTACAGATTGTTTCTTACTCATCCAACTAACTGAACCTCCAAATAGGTTAAGCACATACCCACTTGTAGATCTTCTCTAATCCAGACCTCCAGCCCAGTCTGCATCAACAAAGCCATGAATATCCAACACTCTATCCAATCCTAGTCTTCCTAGGTAGCACAAACCATAATCACTAGTGCCACGCAAATACCTGAAAACCCACTTCACTGTTGTCTAATGCTCCTTTCCTGGTATTGACATAAACCTACTCAATACTCCCACTGTATGTGAAATGTTTGGTCTAGTACAAACCATTGCATACATCAGGCTATCGACTACACTTTAATATGGAACACGGGACACATCCTCTTCCTCTTCTTGTGTCTTGGGACACTGTTCAGCATATAATTTTACACCTACATGAATAGGAACCTTCACCGGTTTACTATCTTGCATATTAAATCTCTATAATATTGTCTCGACATACTTCCTCTGGTTTAACCAGAGCTTCCTCTTTGCCAAATCTCTTTTACTTTCCATGCCCAAAATATAGTTTGCAACACCAAGATATTTCATGTCGAA